>PTEX01000222.1:690341-819686 GCA_003342815.1 Eudromia elegans | reverse complement strand
TGGAGGTTTTGGGGATGTCTTCTTTTTTTTTTTTTTTGTTCTATACTGTATGGTTGTCATCATCCAGTTGATCATTAATCTCTATCAATTATAGTTGGTAGATTTATTCCATGAATAAATGAAAGCTAAACCAGCTGATATCACTGTTTGTTTTTGTTTAACCAAGGTTAAGAGGTTTTACTGTTCAGGTGGTTTTGGGGTGTTTTTTTTTTTTTTTTTTTTTTTTTTTTTTTTTTTTTTTTTTTTTTTTTTTGCTTTTTAATTGTCCTTAGTATATTTTACTTTTTCTGCTCCCTGAATGGCTTTTCTACCCTGGAATCCACTAAAACCTAGCATCATTTTCCCTTGAGTGCAAAAATTTCATGCAGTCCTGCCAAGACCTCTATGTTATTGTCTCAGGTCCTTGTCAGGTTAAAATATTCTCTCTAGTATTTTTTCCTTGTTGATGTAATTGTAAAACTCCATCATATTACCACCAAGGCCTTTGATGGTGAATAATTTCATTTGGTTTGTGACCTTTATTTATCTTTTGCTTGCAAGCCTTTAATAGACTGTATACTCTTGTTTTCTTTTCTCTTCTATTTTTGATTTCCAGACTCATTTATCTTTTGACATCTTCTACTTACTTCAGTGCCTCTTTTTTCCTATTATTTCCTTGCATTCTTCTGCAGGCTACTCCCTCTTTCCTTGTTTTATATTAGGATGTTTAAAACAGAAACAGAATGGTTTCAGGAGGTTTGCTTCATGTAATTCAGTAAGCAGAGATGAATTATTGTCAGTCGCATAATTTTCATGCCTCAATTGACTCACAGTAAAGAACTAGAAATTTGATTGTCAAAAATTCCCATCCCCTGCATGTTTTTCAGTTGGAGCTGGACTTGTAGGCATGACTAAAATTGATATTGTAGGGACCTCAGTAAGTTTGATTCCGTAAGCAACAATTATGGTACAACACAGACAGTGTTTCTTCACTGTACAAGAATGTATTTCCTTAATTATGATGATCTTGTAAATGCCTCTTAGTAGGATCCCTTTCTCAGGCATTTTAAAAGAGCTTTATTGAAGCAACTGACAACTGCCACAAAAATACCTAGTTCCTTTCTCTCCATAGTTACTCTTTTTTTATGTCTTTGCATTAACATTCTCCAGAATGGAAACAGATGTTTCTGGTACTGGGGACAATATTTCAATGACAAGACTCAAAATATTGCAATAATCACTAGATTTCATACATGTAATACAACTTATAATACATACACTTATTTATACTTACAATGAAATATTATTAAAATATTATAAAGTCTGTAAAATACTACAGAATTCTACTCCTGTATTTGGCAATCTAGAATGTTAAAGTATGTGACAATTACTAAGGGATACAGTATAATATGAATTATCTGATGTATTTCCTGTAATCATCTTGTATGATCTGCATAGCATTAACTATTCAAAATAATTCTGAAAATCAGGCTATTTTTAGTATTTGATTTCACGCAAAAGATTCCAAGGAAATCCCTATAAAATGCAGACGCATTCCATTGGCTGCTGTAAAGTTCCTTCAAAACTCATCATAGGATTTCCAAACATCATCTGAGCTAGAACAAGAAATTCTCTTGTTCTGAAACTATTCTGTGTATTAGACGTAGATGCAAGATGTTTCTGTTGCAGTTGAATTCTTTTTCAGCAGGTCATCAAGGTGAACTTGAGGATACCACCAGCCATATTACTGATGGGACATGACTGTTCGCACGTTTAGTTGCCATATCTGAGACTTGATAGATTCTTCCAGGAAGAATGATTTTTGAGATTTTTCACACCAGAGATTTGGTCCCTGGTGTAGTTTCTTTCACTACTCACCTTACTAGTGTCTGTAACAGAGGATTTGTGTATGTTTGTGGTCAAACTGTAAAACTGAGTATTACTGAGTACTAGTGACATCATTACCAAATTAGGCATGTAAAAATTAAGACTGATCAGGAAAACTGGCAAGAGTGGGCATTATTTTCTTCATGATTTTTCACTCATCGTAAATAAATATTTCAGGGTTTTTTAAGTGATTTCTTCTAACCTTCACAGTATAGTCAAATTACATTTTCATATTTTTTTAAGATGCATGAAGTTGTCATTTGGATTAAGCCAATAAATATCTAAAGAACCTACCTGTACCTTAAGCTCTGACAACAGTATTTTGCTAGTTTTGTGATTATTCTCTTAACGTTCTCTCTACTTGCTTGTAACCTTTACATGTATAAGGCCTGAAAGGACTGCGAAGGTATTCTTGCTGGAAGTCATAGATTTTCAGTAAGGAAAGAGATCGAGAAATCCTCACAAGGAGTCTAAAAAGATTATCTTGCTTATCCTGTTCTGGCTCCTATTCTCAACTGTGAACTTGTGAATTTAGACAGATGTTTCTGTGGTCTGTTCTTACTGTGACAAAGATTTTTCATATATCTAACCTAAATACTCCCTTAGCAGATCTGTGATCTATCATAAATACAGGAAAAAATATTCCTGATGCATGTTATCAATGTTTTAAAATGACTATTATCAGCTTTTATTCCCCCGAACATGCAAATATGGCTATCTTGTTCAGTCCTCTTGGTAAATTACATTTTCTGTATTTCTTTTCATTTTGGCTGCTGTTCCCTGGACTCCACCAAATTAATTTACATGTTTTCTAAAATGTAAGGAAAACACCCCAGACACACTGTTCCACATTTACTCTTAGAGGATAAAGTCTAGAAGTGTCTAGAAGTCTCTGCTGTATACTCTTTAGTGTGATGTTTGCATTTTTAGCAACAGCATAACTCTTACTTAGCATGAGATCCACATTTGCTCCTGGCTGCTACCTAACTAGCTGATCTTCTATATTTATGCAGATGATTAATCCTACTAACAGGTAGTGCCTTGTACTTTTCTCTCTTGAATTTCATCTTAGGTTTTTCAGGCTATTGCTCCAATTTGTCAAGATAATTTGGAATTCTGTTCTTGTCCTTCAACACACTTGCTGTCTCTCCTAGCTTGTTTGCAGATTTAATTAGCCTACTCTGTATTGCCAGTTTCTCCTTCTAGCCCAAACCTGTGGATTTCCCTCCACATATCTGAAAGCACAAAGTAAACACTTAAAAAAAAATTTCTAAAATATCTCATGTGGCCAATTATAGTCCTACTGTGATATTAATTCATTTTAAGGTCAAAGAAGAGGAATACAAATGAACAACTTATGCACTTAAATTAGATTATAGCTTTACACAGAGGACATTTATAAATGCTGGATAATGCTAAAAACTTATAATGCAACCTTATACCATTATTAGAACTATTAGAAGTCAGAATATAAATTACATTATCTCTATTTCTGAACTTATTGTGAGTCAAATTATAACATTATAAACAGTATGGAATTGTATCCTTTTGTCATTGTTATAAACAGGTCTATGTACCTTTAAGATAGAATTCTCTCTTAAATGATTCCAGGAGAAAACTCAATGTTTATCATTAGATTGTATTTTCCATAAGAGTGTAATCATGAAGGGAGTAAAACAAAAACAAGCCCTGAATTTCTAAGATGATGCAAGTAGCCAAGAGACTTTAGAAATGAGCAAATATTATCCAACAAGCTGACCTGAAGGTATTTAATCTTAAACTGTTTGCTTGTATCATACACCACTATCCCAATAAACTAAATAAGTGAGTCTAATTCATACTTATAATTCACTTTTTTTCATCATATGTTATTTATTTTTTTCCTTAAGTGAATCCCATATACCTTAAAAATGCCAGTGTGTGCTACTGTAATGAGAGAGTAGCCTGTTTTCTTCTCTGTGAGACTAGCCATGGCCATACCTCAGGGAAATATAGAAGAATTAGAGTAGCAGTCAGTAATGGAGTAATCTGATCATATAGGAAACTTTTTCCTTCTCCATCAATTAGAGACTAGTATTTCTCTAAAGCATAAAGGAATATGGCTCTTTTTAATTTTATCTAAAATGACTGTGGATTTTTCAGGTCTTTGGATATCTTTGTTCTATATCTTCAGACCTCTTTTTTCTTTATAGATTAGCTAACACTCCATTAAAGATAAATGTGCAAGCTATGAGATATGTTCATCAACTGTATATTGAAATGTGGATCTGGTAGGCATGTTTAGCCATGGACTTCCTCATACATATCTTTAGAAGAACATAAGTAATTATACATCTAGTAGCTTTGGAGGACATCCAAAAGACAGACTCTTTCTCCAGGTTATTTGAACCTTAAAAAATAATCTGTCCAAAAAGAAAAATGCAAATGAACTTTCTGTTTTGCCTTTGCTATTCCTTTCTTATTATTTGTTGTCATTAAATCAAAAGAACCTTTCTATGAGTTCCTGTATTCAAACAGGAAGCCCAACATTTGGAAAAGTGACAAGTGACCCAAACATGAGAAAAAAATGTTTTAATAAAGAAACGTATTAAAACGTTTCAAAATGTAATACCTAATCCTACACCAACTGAAGTCCTGTGAACTACAATGGACAGAATTGTAATGGATATGCATGCACTTTATTTGTGCATAAACTACTGCATGGAAGAAACTCTACATGGCACCTGCACTGCTGCATTGTTGAAGTTCTACAACAACCAGACATTGCCTTCAGAAGTGGTATTACCACTGACCTAGCAAATCTACAGATACCCACAGAGGAAAGAAAGACTAATCAGTTGATTGCCACAGGACTGGAGTGAGTCATCCTTCCATCTCCAGTGAAGGAGAAGGATAAAATAAACTACTTACTTACTTACTGCAAAATGGCAACATTTCCTATGAGCACTCAGGAAGGTTCTCTACTCAGGAGGATAATTTTCCCTACTGTGTGATTTTCTTCTTGAGCAGTTTTAAGTAATCCAGTATACCTCTTAGCCCAACAAAAAAGTTTGCTCTTCCCATGACTGTATTTTACATGCGGACTCCTGTATAAAGTTATATCACTCCTGCACACTTATATTATATGGGATTATTTTCCCCCGTCAACAACATCTTGCTATGACTACTCTTGTCTTCAAATAGTCATTCTCAATATCAGAAATTACTGTAATTCAAGTTCTGTTCACTTTCAGTTTGCATTTCAAGGACACATTCATCACTTTTATTCTCACCACTGTCTTTAAAATTCTATAGCATACCAAAGAATACTAACTGAATTGAAGCTTGTTTCAAGATTAACTACTGTGTTTAAAACATGGGCAAGAGTCATGAAAATTTAATATAGCTTTAAATTTTGAAAAGATGCTGTACATGGTTATAAGCTGCACTGCACTAAAGAAATGTATTGAGTTTATAATAATATATTTTTAATGTCAGAGTTAAAAAAATAATACTCTATATATTTTAAAACTATTATTCTTAGAGACTTCTTATCAAAAGTGTTAGAGGCTTTTAAACGAGATGGACGTAGTGGGCTCTAAATCTGTTTTTTGTTTTTCTTTTGTTTGTTTGTTTTTCTTTCTGTTCATTTCAGGCTTTAGAAAATGTTGTTTGATTGAAAATTTTACTATTACTATATACCATAAAATTTCACATGCATAGTCACATGTATTTCCAAACTGAAGAGAATGCATAATCCATGAGAAAGTGAAATTTGTTTGTTTTATATAAGCTTTCAGAGGTAGAACACAGGGCCTAATGTGTTGGCAGAATAGATATGAATAAAGAAAAGGTATGTATCAAAGTAAAATTAAATTTTCTAAAAGACTTCAGGTTAATGTAGATACATTTGCTTCTCACTCTATACCCAAATTATCTCACCTATAAATATTCTATCTCCTGTTTTAGATATGCTGAAAGGTAACAGCTGCCCTTCAAGCTGCTACTATCAAACATTTTATTCCTAAAATTCAAAATAGAGACCATATTTCTGCGTCTGGACTAGAAACTCATGAAATATCCTTTCTATTGTTTAGTTTACTGACATGTTCTTTCCAGATAGACTCTGTATAGTCTCCTAAATGAAACTTCAATTAAAGTTATTTAAAAAAAAAAAGTATAGCAAATATGATATATATTGTGATGCTTTGCATATTTCTTGAAACTGTTGAAGTGGCAGTTTAATAGTGAACTCAGTCATAAGCTAGGCTCTCAAACTTGACAGACAAAAGCAGAAGAAAAGACAGTTGCAGTTCTCTCTATATAACCACCCATCACAGCACAGCTTTTATTTTAAACTCTTCTGGCTTATCTGTCTGTCTTCATTTTGTGGATCCTGCAGAAACAGTAGGAGAACTCTGTTGTGGCACTGGGTCAATGATGGACTGCTCAGCTGAGCAATCGACTGTCGGCGTACACTCGGTTTCTCTGCTGTGACATCTCCTACAAGGAAAAAAAAAAAAAGTCAGTGAAATTTCCAAATAAAGAAAAAGGGTTTTTTTAAAGAAAATCTCCTACCTTCCATCACTGAACTTTCAAGCCTGCTCGGGATGACTGACCAGGACTATTTCTTTTTGATATTTTACTCTTCAAGCTCAACCATATCAGTATTCAAGCAGAAGATTGTTCTACTTTGGGTCAACAGCTCAGAAGAGATGATTAGATATAGAAGTATGTTTCGGTTTGTACACACTGATCATTCTGTGTATGTATGTGTGCATGTGTCCTAAAGCTGATGTTATGCTGTAATCTGCTCCACAATCAGCTGCAAGGGAATCCCAGAGTTTTGAGAGCCTCACATGAAAGGAAACCTGTTTTCAATACTGTAAACTAATGAAAATCAGCAAAATTGTTACTGTTCCCTCTATGTTCCAAAGAATATGGGAAGATGAAGTAGCCCTAAAAATCATCTAAAGATTGGTAAGAAGTTGAAGAGTGGCCTGAGTAAAGCAGTTTAAGGGAATCAGCACTCTATTATCTGTGAAGGAAACCTTGACACTTCACTAACTCATGGGGGTCTAATGATTGTCATCACAATTTCACAGCCAGGAAGGAAAATAGTCTTACACACAGAAGGAAATATTGAACACTTTTGTATAATTTTCTTCAAGTCTGTCTCTTCTGAATATTTTTCTGAACAGTGTAGATTTGTATGCATCACATTCTTGTTTGACACATGTGCATTTACATGTGTCTTCCTTTGCAACCACATCATGCATTTTGTAATTGATATTCTTGACCTATAAAGCCCTCTTCCAAATCATCAAAGAGGCTGATTAAAACATGGCAGTGTTGGTAGTTTGGACATATAAAGCTTGATAGACACATAACAGACAAAGTAAATGTTTGAGAAAGCTATCTGTAGTAAGTACTCGTAGTGAGTTATGAAGTGGCATACAGAGCAGGTTGTAAATGCCAAAGAATGGAAGCAAGATGAAATACTTTAATAATAAGGGGGAAAGCAACAACAATATCCACAAACTGGTGGACAGTAAGCTATGAAATTATTCCAGATTTTAAGTTCTGACTTTGATCTATTGCCTTCTCTGAAGTAACTTATTTCAACAAAATTCATGAACCAGTTTACTTATATGAACAAGACTATGACTTGGGACAATCATTCCAGAAAATATAAATTTTGTAACAGTTATAGGAAAAAGGGAACAAATAATTCACAAGCATGTAGATCTGGAATTTTCCTAGAAGATGTTGACCTGGATAAAGCAGGATCTCCCCATCAGTTACTGTATGGAACTCCTTTCTTAATGAGTCCAGTCCTCAGCAGACAACATATATTCATTCTGCTCCCCTGAAAGGCATTTTCTCAAAAGTGTGTTTGTGGGGATGTTTCTCATCTTTATTTATTCAGACACATTTTATGTGAGATTAAATCTATTTACAAAACAGGCCTAAATGGTAAGTACAAGCATTATGGCTATCTTTGCTTGTAATAACACATTCATGAGCATGAAGTTATAGAAATCTCTTTCTCCAGAAGAACATAGGATCCAAAGAGTAAAACTGCATAAAACCCCATCATCCTGATTTTTCTCCCTTCTATGAAACACACATATATTTATAGATTTTTCTATGCACTACAACATACAACATAACTAAGCAAAGTCGACATTTTTTTTTGAAAAAAAATGAAATTAAACTCTCAGAAAAGTCAGTATATCCAAGCATCAATTGTGAAACTTTCACTGCTCATGCTGCTTTCAGACTGTAATTCATTTTTTGCCTGAATAGAGAAATCAACTTTTACTGAAGTTATTGAGATAATTTTAACTTTATTCTATGTTTCAGAGTGTATCATAGCTATAAAACACAAATTGTATATAGCCAATTGCATGTAAAATATTTTTAAAACATAAAAGATGCATTGATTAGCATCAATTTGCTGAAGCTGTACCTCAGCTAGTATTCTCTATTGATTGTTCAGTCTCCATTGCTGAGGTAAGAATATAGTTTAGACGCCTTACATATAGCCTAATTCATTAGGTGCAAAGAGAGACTAAATAAAACTACTTTTACAGCTCAGATAAAATGCTTTTGACAGTGATAGGTGATGCCAAACAAAACAGCTCAGATTTGTCTATTGGTATTATTTTTTGCAAATATTTTAATAAGCAGTGCAGGGATTCACAGCCCAAATGGTCATACCACACTTCTCCAACATTGGCCCTCCTTTTTCACACCTTTATGCTCTCACCTCCCCAGTGCTCTCATTAAGTACTCTCAGCACTCAAACTAAAGTTTACAGTCTAACCTTCCCCTTGAGCACCTATCTCTCCAGCTACACGTGCCTAGCTCCCACTTCACTATCAGTCATCTGTTTCATGACAAGTGATCTTAATGCATGTAAGACAGGTTATTGGCTGTCAGCTGCTGCATAGCAATATTGAGATGGACAGGAGGTTTTCCATAGGCTCTCCTAAAAGTCTGACGACTTCATTTTGTTGTGTATGCTCATCTCTTCTTCCAAAGCACCTTCCTCCCATGCCCCTCATTCACTTCCTTTTGCTTATTTCAGGAGAACAATATTTGCTCTAAATCTCTCTAGAAATTGCCATGCATTTGGAAATGTAGTACTAGTAATTGTTATTTTTCCTTTTTTTTTTTTCTCAGTTGCCTAAACAGTATTGGCTTCCCCCAATGATGGCTAAACAGCTGAGAGAGCCCTACTCTTCTAGACTTTTGTTTGATCTGCAGATTACCGATTCTTTTTGAAGTAAAAAGAGTGAGGCTGGCAAAATAAATTGTTTAAGCAGGTGTTTGAAAAATGTGGGCTATGTATTTCACATCATGTAAATCTGATGCAGAAGATAATGCTCCCCTCTGATGGTGCTCCTCTCATTCGGATGGATATCTTCAAAGATATCTTTACACTACATGCAGAGCAAATGCACCCTACCTCTTTCATATTGGGCAGTATAAAGGAGACTGAAGTAGATCCAGAAAAGCATTTAGCATCTGCCAGGTCTGAGTTACAATGCTAAGTTGGGAGTCTAAACAGACTCCCTAAACATAAATTTGGAGAATAAGTTTCCCACATACTCTTTGAGAAAAGTTAGACTTTGGGATGCAAAGTACAACCACCAGCTTGTCAAGTTAGATAAGAAGGCAATTCAAGGACAGGACTATTTCTTATATTTACTTCCCCCACCACTTCTATGCCTCCATTGCACTTTTCCGTAGGAAGTCCTTTCTTTAAAAGACTATCTTTTAGTATGTCTTATTTTGAAAAGATTAAAAAAAAAAAAAAAAATTCACATAAGAATTGGTGGTCAATTAAAGCTTAATCCATGAGAATTTCCCTGTAGATTGCAAATGAGATGTGTCTGGTAAGAATAGACTATAAAAAAAAAAAAAAAAAAGCAGGAACTGATCATGACAGTAATACTATCATCCCTTTTCTTATTGCAAAATCAAGTGCTTATATTACTCACCTAAAGTGTCTTGGGGTGAAATCTGTTCTTTGTCAGCCAATTTAAGAGAATTCTTTTCACAGAGTTTCTGTCAATTTTCACTTTAGCTAAATGCTAAAATACCTGGGCTGCTTCCTCTCTTCCAGTTAAAATTGTGCTATAAAGATGTGTTGTCTTTATGCAAATATATACAAAATGAGATGATGCAAATTCATTATAATGAAGGAAAGAAGGAGTAATTGATTTTTAACCTAAGTAATGAAGGTGCTTACTTGGCAAGGAAAAAAGAGAGTTTGGATCCAGACGCAGCTCCATTGACTCTTTGACTACATGCATTAGATTGACTTGAAACACTTCACATTAAAATTAACTGCAAAGGAATGTCCAAGGTTCATGCTGCAAAAGGCCCTCACCTTTATCCAAATCACCCTTGGAAAAAGTGTCCCCTGGCCTCTTCTAGCTCACAATTGTGCCTTGGAATTGCAGGTTGGCCTGGGTCAAGCCTGAGCCAGGGATAGCTCTCACAGTTTAACAGCACAGGTGGTAGACTCCAGTGCTCAGGGACATTCCCTTGCATTGTTTAATTTTTAATAGTAATAAAGAGATAACATAAGTATTTTGGCTACTCATTGTTTCAGATAAAATGTGTAAACAGGCTTTGGACTAAACCAGGCCTGGATAATTCTTATAGATTTTATTTAAATTGGTGAACAAGCAAACATACCCTTAAACATACCACTACTAAGCTAATGAAGGGAGAACGTTGTAATGCTTAAGTTAAGGTTGCAATTAAGACTAAATCAGTAAGTTCAGATTATTCTATCACCTAAAATAGTACAACAGGTAAGCAAATCAAATTATGATAGGAGGAGAGATTGTTATATTGTAGCTTCCTCCTGGAGAAATTAAGGAAGAGACAGATTCCTTTCAAAGCATATCCAAGCCAGCATTATAACTAATGCTGCACATTGGCCGGGGTAATGAAGAATGGAATTATCTACAGATTGCCAGCATCACTGCTTATTTTGGGTTTACACCATCCTAGTTTGCTCAAAGTAGAAGTAATTCCTCTTCTTTTTTTTTTTTTTTTTTTGGTAGGAATCCAGGCTGCCCTTTTATCACCTCACCACTTTTTTTTTTTTTTTTTGAGTATTTTATTTCCCTTCTGTTTAAATAGTAACACAGAATAATATCTCATATGTAACACACACAAGTTTAATTGTTGTACTCATGTGATAGCAGCATTGTAAAAAAATGAAAAAGGTACTGTTCTACCAATTATTCCTGCATTTTTCTTCTTTTTTTTTCCTAGAATGAAATATCAGGAAGACAACTGTTTTTGTTGGTTTTGTTTGTTTGTTTATTTTGTTTTGTTTCAGTGGATAGTTTTCTTTTAACTTACACCTACAGGTTTCAAGAACATTATCTGTGGAGTGCAGGGACTTTAATCTGCCAGAGTTATTATTGTAAGCGCTAACTTAGGTAATTCTACTACCCACACTTATTTTTGGTACGAAAAAGCTGAAAAATAAGTGAACTTTTTTTTTACTGAGAATGTACAGTCCTGTGATACACACATAACCTCCTTGTTCACATCAGCCTGAGAAAAAGGATGACTTTTCTTTGTTAACCATTGTTGTTGCCAGTGGATTTATGTCTGCAACGTATCCACATCATCCCAGATAAAAGGTGAGTTAAAAGATCTCACATCCCTTTTTCCAGAAATCTTTCACTTTGAATAATACTTTCCTTTTTATTCTTGAAATTCTCCCTACACTTTCTGCCAAAAAAGAAAGACCTTACACAAAAATATACAGTTTTCCAAGAGACTTTAAGTACAGCTATTTTTCTATAAAACAACTATTTTAAAAGACTGTGTTTTAGTGGCATGTGAAGTGACAATCTGAAAATAATATGTACAATAAAAAAATTGCTATTATTAGCTCTACATATTGTTTAACTCAGTTACATATTCTCCATATATATGTGTGCATATATATATTCAAAATATATATCAAATCAACAAGGCTTCAAGTCAAAGTTTTCAATAACTATATTTTCATAAATTTCATGACAGAACATATGAGAATTTTGAAATTACATGAACACAAATTTCTAAATTTATCATTCTATTTAACTTAGGACTTAATTAGATCCTGTATACACTTTATGATTTGCAAATTACAAAAGGCTTCACTTTCTCAAACCAAAGCATAAATAATCATATAAATAATTATAAATGCTAACAGCTATGTTATAGAATGGTATGGTTTAAAGGGCTTGATTCTTTAAGAAGTCTTCATGAGATCTTATTATATTACTTTGCTATTTGATCAGGGACTCACCACATTCTTCATAACAAATATATATATCAGACTGGTAGATTTGCAAGTTTACTTCGTATCAATTATGGGAATCCAGGGATCCAGAAACAAAATGGCATACAAATATGTGGAAACATAAAATGAAAAGGAAAAAAAAAACCAAAAACCCAAACAAACAAAAAAACCCACCTGCATAGCTATTTGGAAAACATTATGAAAACAAATTTTAAGGGCTCTGTTTCATCTGAATGCAAGTGAGGTTTTGCTTCCTGTGCTCCAAGCTTCCTTTTGCTTTCTGTGCACCAAGTCCAAACCTCTTCATCACATGAAGGGTTCACTATACACTGATTCCAATGGTAACTATAAACTAAACTATAAATTTAACTATAAACACATAGTGACTAAAACTAGAAAACTAGAAAAAGACAGAGACGTAAATGGACAGGTAAATTGCAATAGATTACCTATTCCAAGGAGAAGGTGAGAAAGAATCCTTTATTTCCGAAACACAACACAGAGGAAAAAAAAAAATGTATGTTCAAATTATGGGGATTTAAGCAGAATTTGTATATGGAGCTTAACAGGATATTTACTTCACTTAATATACGGAGATATATAGACTACACTTTCAAAGACTCCTATAGATGTGACAGAAACCTGACAAGGTTCTAATGCAAGTGATTTATTCCATGAAAGTTAATGTTACTTACAGCTAGATTTTGGGGAACAGCAAATAGTGTTTTTTCAGCAATGAATACTGCCATGACATGTGAACAAGTACATACATAAACACATACATTCAGAGGCAACTATATTCCTGTACTTAATAGTACTGAGAATTTTACAGGAGGTGGTTAATACCTTGTCAGAATGCAATATGCACTTCAAATGCAAGTGAATTAAGTGACTCCCTCTTCTCTTCAATGACAAGTGGCAACACCTGTCATGGGTTGCAGTTGCAGGTTATTTTTATATAGCTTTTGGGAAAACAAAAAGGCAGAAGATAGCAGTTCAAACTCAGTAATAGTTTCTATCTATTTTTTTCTATTTAAAGATATTTTTTCCATTTAAAATCACAACAGAACCAGTTCACCTTTTCCTTTCATATAAAGCAAAAATCACGAGCCAGGTATTTAGTATGTGTAGAGATGAGCTTTGCTCTCAGAAACAAACACAGGAAGGAAAGACCACACTACCTCATTGTCTTCCTTTTATCAAGCAGCATACGAGTGGAACACCAGTAGATGAATGGATAGAATCTCAGCAAGGGAGAAAGCACATCCAGTCCTCTGATTTGTTTCATTTGATACTGTGCTGTTGAGCCATGGCTGAGGCTTTTCTGCAGGTGAAATAGCCCACCAGATTTCCCTCAAAGGGTCTCCTATACCTTTTTGGGAGAACAAGAGATGAATAAGCCAGCGATCTCAGAGGAGAATGGGAGACATCTGAAAAAGGGGTAACTCAGGACAGAAGAATGAATAACTCAGGATCCCCTGCTTATTATGTGGGAAAGTAGAAGCCAATGCAGAGACACTGAGAGCTCACAGTAATGTGCAAGCAGAAATGAAGGAAAGGCCATCCAAACAGATAAGCTAGTGGAAGTGAGAAAATGCAATGGATATCCTGGGTGTCTAGGACACCAGCAAGTAAACTCACCAAGGGATCACCATCACTCCTGGTGGTTACTCAAAAATGCAGGTTGGTAATTAAGAGATACCAGACTCACCAAGACTCTTCTGTAATCAGAACATTCAGGAGAAGATATTTGTTGCTGATGGAATCAATGGAGCGGCTGCAGATTGCAAACTAGAATACAAACCACGCCAGAAACAAGTGTCAGAAACTGTCAGAAGAGCAGTTGATTGGAAACCAATCTGTGTGAAAACAATACCTAGAAATGAAAAGATGAGAGGGTGTGGACTGATGTTTGCGTAACAGGGCAAGGAGAGTCAGCAGTCCCATGAAAAAAAGGAGAGATATCTTACAATTTTTAACTGAGAAAGCCTCTCTGTTTTTAAAATTGATTGCCTGTACCTGTATACACAGGCATACAGTCTGAAAGTCTAACCAGATTCCAACTTTGGATACACATAGTTATCAACATTACAGCTGAATGTAATGCATTCATAATGCACTCCAGACTTTTAAAATCAAGGAAGTAATTGACTTCTCCCTAAATATATTGCTGTAGTTTATTTCCAGTCGATATCACACTTCCTTTTTTTTCTTTTTCTTTCTAGCTTGTATATTCCAAGGTGTTTCTTTTATACTAGAATGACAGTGTACTACATAGCTTCTTGATCACCCTAGCAAGTGCTGCTTGCTGTAGCTGAATTTATCAACTGAATGCCATTTCTCAGATCAACCATCAAAAAAAAAAAAAAAAAAAAAAAACCCACCCAAATTTTGTGTTTGATCTACCAATGCTTGACTTAGTGAGCTGATGAAGCCTAACTGATGTTTTACTACTACAGTAATGTTCTAGTGTGATTACTTAACAAAGCTGAAAAAATATATTAGTAGTGAATATTTGAATATAGAAATCGCTACCAAACATTTCTATAATAAAAACAAAGCATTCTTTAGAAAAAAAATCAGAATTGTATTTCTTCTCATTCATTTTATGATTATATTTTTACCTTTTAATTTTAAGGAATATACATTATACATTACGCATATCATAGCATTGTACATATATTTACACCTGTATGTATTTATGTACATGGTTAGACTCAATGATCTTGAGTTTTTTTTCCAACCATAATGATTCTAGATTCTATATATGAAAGGGTTAATCTGACTCATGATGCATAATTTTTTAATCTTTAAAAATCATAGGTCAAATCTAAACTGCATAAGACTTGCATTTCACTAGAAGGAAGCATAGCCTTGCATGAAGTAGGGGACCTGCAGCATACTGCAGAAATTTCCCTAAATGAGGTTGTTATAGAAAAGTAACTGTGATAAGTTTTTTGTAGAACATCTAATCTATAGGTAATGTGCTACTGTAATATTTTGTAATAGTTATCAGAATTGTGTGTGATTCACCTTCTTTCAGAAGCTCTGTAGCATTAATTAGAAAAGCTAAACACACCTTCAACCATCAGATACAGTAAGAGCTAGTTTCTTCCTCTTGTGGAAAGGAAAAAATATTATGTCTTTTATTCACTCTGCATAAAACACAACTACAAGAAGGCACTTAAAGATTAATTCTGATAGTTACAGGTTCTTGGTGAATGAGTATCAAGTATTGCCTAGGGCATAAGTGTAATCTGCTTTGTTTCTTTATAAAGAAAGGAAAAAATGTCACTTAATCATGCAGACTGTATATTGCCTCTTAAAACAATGACACATTTGGACCCATTTCAAAGATAATAAAATGAGATATATTGAGTGATTTATATTTGAAAGCACAGTAAAACATTAAGAAGGAAAGTAGTGTTATATTAATACTCCTAGATTGTTTAATATCTTAAAAATAATATGGAATGACTTGGAGACATACACTTTTCTTACTAGTAGAATTTTTTTTAGTGACAGGTTNTTTGTTTTTGTTTTTTTTTTCCTCTACTTCTAGATACCTTTAGAGCATCCTATTTAAATTTTGCTTCAAATCTCAAAAAAAGTCCTTATCAAACCATTCAGTTTTGTTAGACTTTTCACTATTATATTGTTTAAATTATGGCTTCAAAAACATCTGATAAAAAACAAAGTGGTGCAGAATGAATGGTGTTTCTGACTAACACCACAGTCAGATGTGTCTTGTCTGAAGGTAGTTATGCCGTTATTTCTACGTGCTTAAATAAGGGTTTTAGTTAGCTAATGAGATGTTTAGCTTGATAAAGTCTTATGAAAGTCTTTCCTCCATTGAATTCAGTATGGGTTAAAGCCAGGTACTACTTCCATGCTGTGGAGCTACAGTACAAACTTGGTCCTTAGCTTTAAAGTTCATAAATATGTGGCTCTTACCCTTGAAGTTCCTGATGTTCATAAAAAAAAAAAAAAAAAAAAATCAAGGATATGTAATAAAAAACATGTCTCATGACAGACTGCAGTTCTGGATTATTCAAAGCAACCCTGGTAAAGCAATCTATAGATCTGTTCAAATGGAGTTCCTGGATGTATTTTATAATCGTCTATCAATTCAATCCCTCTAAATATGTTTCAAGTATAAAAGCAAACAGGAAAAAAAAAGCACACAAAGCTGGCATTAATGAATGCTTCCCTCTGCTGTGAGCTATGTTTATGTTTCGAGGTTATTCACAACCTCAGCACATGCCCTTATAAATTTTCAGTGCCATGCTTCTGCTAATGGTCAAAAGCTTTTATAAACAACTTCAAATATTTTTATAAAACACCCAGATGTACTGCTAGCTTTTTTGAGTTTTTTGTCTTTAAGATTATTCAGGATGTTAGTCAATCTGTTCAACACCTTAGTGAACTATGTTCTAGTTTGGGAAACCCAGTCAAAAAACATAAATGAAATTTCCAAAGAAACACAGAGAACTGGTATGCTATAATATTTTGCATTCCAAAGCTTCTTGATTTTGCCAGATGAATAGCATCCCACACCGAAAAAAAAGAAAACAGGCACAACACAACATTTTTACAAGCTCCTATTAAAGATACTTCTTCCCTTGCAAAACAGGGAGAAAAAAGAGATGAATGCAGAATCGTTATTATGTTAATATAAGTATATTGATGTGCACACAAGAGGCAGGGGATAAATTAAGGTCAATCAAAGTTTAAATGTAGCATTTCTTAATGTATAAGTAGTCGCCTTCACAACAGGAACCCTGTCAACATTTCTAAATCACCGGCATTTAAAAATAGAAAAATACAATGAGCAATCCATCTCTACCTCACTTTGAATGCATCAGTAGAATTGGAATTAGCATGAATCTTTAATAAGTCGAGCTACTGGTGCAAAAGTTATAGCTGGTACTACAGTGACTTGCCAGCTTAGGAAGAGAATGAATGATGCGATGTGGAGTGGTGCCCCCGCTCCTTTTCTTCACCAGGTAGGAGCCGTGGCAACACACCTTGCACCCTCCAGTTACAGCTGGTGGGCTGCTGAAGTGACGTTTTAAGTAGGTTATTATGGCATGGATGTCTGTCTTCCTCTAAGACTGCTTCATCTAAGTTCCTTCATGGGTATTTAATATAGCACCTTACCAGATTCCTTACAGTTGCACAAATTAAGTAAATAAATAATTAAATAAAAGCTGCGATGTTCAACTGCAATGCATAACGTAAAGTGCACTCTCAAGAGGTATCTTTCTGCCTGCTCAGTTTTGGATGGCTATATCAAATTATGAATACCATAGCTTCCCCCTAAAATATAAAAATGAAATGGTCATTTACACTGCTAATGTAACTCAAACAAAACATACTGCAATTAGCTTGTCCTGTTACATAACATATCCATGCAGTCCTGACTTTGTCATGTGGGCACCCCAGCTGTTCTGTAGTTTAGTTAAGACTGATTTAGATAGGCAGTTGAGTCATCTCTAATTCCTCTCAAATATGTGGATTAAATCCCTATTTACCTATTTAAATCCCTATTTACATATGGATACTATTTTTTTTTCCAAAATTCTTCTAAATAAAATAGTTTGTCCTTCACAGATGCTAGAGTTTTGGTTTGCTTTCTTTTGCACTGAGTAGATAACATTCAAGTACTACAGCTGCAATTCATAGAAACTATGCACAGATCTACAGTCTGACGACCTCTTTTCTTGTTTTGCTTCTACTTAATCACTTGATCCATTTTTTTTTTTTATGATATGTTAATAATTTCCCACACAGGCTCAGATAGCTCAACACAGAAATCTAAATCAGAAGGAAGTACTGAGGGCAGCGGAGGAACACAGATGTTGCCACAGACAAAAGACAGGAATGTTTGCTTAGCACTCTTCAGGACAGCATGAGAACAGAGAAGGTCCAAAAAGATCAGAGCTCCGTTCTCCTCATTTTCCTGAATAGATATAAGGAAAAATAAAATATATTGCATAATTTACCATTGTTCATATGTTTGTAGCTAATATAATGCACATGAGCTGTGGAAGGAGCTAAGACTTGGAATGTGAATGTAATTTTTAGTTGTATATAGTATTGTTTTCCCATGCTGCATTGTAAAAGATTTTGTGAAAATGATGTGAGGGATGAAAGATTTCAGCATGTGATATCTGAATATGAACAAATGTAGCTTTAGAGTACTGAATACTCACTCATTCTGGTATTTAATGAAATACTGACAATTTGAAATACCAATATTCTTCTCTAATTTGGAATGATATAAGTAATGACGTTCATATACTTTTGAGATGATGATGGAATATTCTTTTACTACAGAGTCAAAGAAGATTTTCTTTCACACTTTTTTTTTGGAGGAATATTCAGGATGATATAAAAGTATCTTTTTTTTGTGGTTTATTTTGTCATATAGAGATGACCCTCCAACTTTCATATAACAAGAATCAGAGCAGTTACTAATACACACGTGTGCTGTCCAAGGGAAAAAATATTACCTGGAAATATCTTGAGGGTATCTGTAAGAAAGGTTAATTCCATTCAATAATATCTGAACATGGTAGCACATGAAGAACAATCTGAAGAGATGAAAATTACAGTGAATGTCGCTGATGATACAGTACTACCTAGGACAGAAAGCATTCCTATTGGATTACTTTTAAAAGAGCACTTAAAAGTCTTCTTTTTCAGTATCTGAAACAAAGCAATAACTTTCCTTTATAGCCAGACTGGTATCCTCGTTTGCTATAAAGTCCAATCAATAGCAAGATGGACAAAATTAAGTTATTTAATAGATTTCTGGGTGAGTTGATACAGGTCACAGAATCATCTAGATGCCTATGCACTTAACAATATTCTATATGCCATGCTGTGCTAACACTTTAAAACCCCATTTTCCTGAAATACCCTGACACACAATGGGTTTTACTTTTGAGAAATATTGTTATTCAGAGAAGAGATAATATGTGATGCAAGCTTTCTCCCACATTTTCTTCAGCTTTCCACTTTCTTTGCCCCTGTGAAGTGTAAAAGGTTTATATCTGTATAGGAGTTAAGAGATATGATAAACACTGGGGACATGACAATTTAGTTATTTTGGCGTCCTTTCTGAAATTCCAGGTATCTATTTAATTACACAGCGGTTGTCACCTCATGCTCTACAGTGATTCCCTTTCCCTGGTTGCACCAAGACTGATAGCACACAAAATTGCTGCTCCTGAGTTTTCAGCGGAAAAGAATCAGAAGACGACAGTCATATCAATGGAAAGGTAAAGTGCATGATAGAAATAAGCTTCAGTACATAAACCAATTGGGGTGATATAGTGGAATAATCATAATTTCTTTCAAACCACAATCATCTCATTTCTAGATAACATGATGGGATTTTATTATCGGGTTTAGATATTTAATCACAAACTTTAAATATATACATATTAATTCAAAAATAAATAATAAACTTCCTGAAAAGTTTAGTGTATTTTCCATAATTTGATGTAATTATGGTGAGAAAAAATTGTTCAGCTGAGTTTGTGGGTAATATTTTATAAATGTCATGTGAATTGAAGTATCTGTTTAGACTTTAATTTTTTTTTTTTTATGCAACATAAAATTAAGGCATGCTGCAAATTTGCCTAGCCTATTACTGAAATGTCATTCTTGGAGATATGTTTAAGTAATATAGTAAAAATTGTTTTGTGATTCTATATTATAAGAATGTATAAGAGTCATAAAAGAATGTTATGGAAGTTAGAGACTGAGATATTTTCCTATTGAAAATAAATACAGAACTTGCAGTTCAAAATTACTAGAGTTTATTTAATATTGCAGCACAAGGAGGACAGCTGAGAAAAATCAGATTGGAGAATAAATTATTCCAACCCACTAGAAAATACATTTACAGTAAGATACTTATATTTTGCAAAATTTGTTTTCAACTGATGTTTCATTTTACCTCTTATATTATAAGTTCTGTATTTTTTTAATATATGACCATTTTAACTCTTACCCAGACTATGCTCAATAAAAAAATCACATGAGTAAGTAGCTCAGTGAACATAGGGCTATTTTGTAACTGCTTTTTCATTATATGTTTTAACATCCACAAGGTGCTCTGTTACTCGAAAAACATTCTTTTTTAAGTAGGTTCTTTTAATTATTGTTGGGTGGTTTAAACTGCTAGTGTGATTTCTTAACGGAGGAGATATATGTAGTAAAAAAGAAAGAAAAGTGTTTCTCTCTAGGTAGTGTAAGTGATGATACGTGATAACTGCTCATCACCCTTCCTGATAGAGGAACAGGAAAAGATCCCCCCAAAATAATGTTCCAAATTACACTGAGTTCTTGAATTGCCAAACTTTACATCTCTAAATTTTATCCAGCCTCAGATATAGCATAATCATAGTATTTCCATGATCAGGTGATCCTTCATATCATGTAAGGATAGCCAAACCACTTGCTTATTACATTCAACAGCAGCAAATTCTAGCTAATTTCTTATATTACTTTAATTATTACTTTAATTATGAAGTAATATTAAAGTAATATAATATAAAGCAAAATAATTAAAGTAATATTAAGAAATTATGTCTTTTCTATCATTGAAAGGTTTGGAAGGAATATAATTTGACATAAAAGGTAACAGGGCAGGACATGAACACTTGCTATACTAAATATACAAATCCATTTTGTAGTGTTAAATATTAAGTCCTGCAAACTGGGCTAGCAGTTTCAAAACCATTCTGTGCAAAAGGACTATTTTTCCCTTCACCCCTTTTCAAGAAAGGCAAAAAGAATAGCAGCTAAAAGTGCAAATGATTCAATAAGCTCTCCAGAAAAAAAAGATCAGCTATCCTGAACTCTGATCTGAAGTTTTATCACCTGAAGGAAGCTGAGAGAGCCCACTCAGGAGGGAAGTGTAGCAAGATAAAAGGCTTCCAATCCTTCAAAATTTATGTGGGTTAAAAGATTTCAAAAGGCAGAATGACTACACCTCCATTCATCCTTTATGAAAGAAAATCACCAGGTGACAGGACCAACAGAATAGGCTGGCAACATCTGTATAGCCTTTAATTTTGTTCATATGCCAATACCACCCACCCAGTCCCAGGTTATGCATCAGAACCAAGAATTCAGGAATACTAGAGAGTTGTTTAAGAAGCTCTAAAGGCTGCATGCATGGCACTTAAATCACATGCAGCTCAGTTAAATTGAAGGAATCCACTCTTTGATCTGTGGAAAACCCCAAGTACAGAACATTTTCCTCACAAATTACATTTTTTTAATTTGTGATTAATACTTCAGTAAAAAAACATATTGAAAGAGCAGATAAAATATGTCATATACTGCTTATTTCAGTGCAAAAGACAGGGACAAAGAATTCTTTCCTCAGATCACCAATATTAAATGGTTAAATTTTTATTGAAAAGCCTGCTCATAATAAGGATTATTGCCATGAGAGTGCCTCTTCTGCAGATATCTTAAGTAACATACAAAATACTAGGTCTACTTCCATAATTTAACTAGCTCACCAAAGAATGAAGTCATAGGCCAAGTGAGATGAAATCATTAAAAATGTTCATTGATTCATTTATAATGCAGAGACTTAAACCAATGTTTATAACATTATCCTGCTTCCAGTGTCCTGTATTTCCTTATCTCACAAATTCAGCATCATCTCAGGAGAAGAACTTGTGGTGTTAACAATTCTGTTCAGCTCTAAGTTATGAGTGACACCTTGCTATAGTAACTTTGCCTTAGAACATCACATTTTGGAAATAAGCATCTGTATGATCCAGGCCTCATTATATCAACAACTAAAAATAAAACAGTTTAATACCTCACTGATACATTTTTTAGAAGTAATAGTACAAGTTGATATCCAAATAGGATACCGATCCCAGAAGAGAACATATTATATTTAGAAAAAAAAAGAAAAAGAAAAAGAAAAAACCCCACTAAATTAGGTTCTGTAGGATGGATTAGAACACAACAAAACTATATGGTCTCCTGTGGCTGTAGGGTGAATATCAGAAAACAAGAAAAGAGACTCTCTACATTCAGGCACAGCATGGATTTTAAAGCTGCTAAGAAACCTTAGCTCCCAACGACTGCAGATCCTGTTACAGATTAACCTGAAATATGTAAGAAACAAGCTAAATGTCTCCCCCATGGTACATTTTTAGAACTGCATATATAACAGTTATTCTTAAATTTACTAACAGACTGTCTGTGAAAATATAATGCTCTCACAAGAAATCTTTTTATGCACCGCATAATGTAGAAGATGATCGGTGAATAAAGGAAGTCCTGTACAGTGTGTATCTTTCTAAAAAGCAAGGACCTCTGTCGGGATTTTTGCAAAACTTAGAGGAAAACAAAATAAATCAGTCTTAATACATAGGCAATCTTGCTGTTAATGGACTTGAACATACACTATATGTCAGCTGGAGTGCAAAGGAATGTATCAACTTTCTATAAAGTCCAAATGACTGGGTAATAAGTAATCAATCAACTGTTTGAGGTAAGGTATGTAACTCTTGAGAGAGTTGCTTTTATGTACTGCCAAATGCACTGCAGCTTTGGGCAATATTAGCCAACACGAACAAATCACGATTTATTTCAAGTAATGTGACAATAGTGTTTGTTTCTTTTTGTTTCAGACTGCATATAAACAAACCCACTTGTGTTTTCCTTTAATCCTATTGTAACTTTTTACATTATAAAAACCCTTGAGTTGTTCCTCCCTAAAGAACATTTACAGTTATAAGATTATCTGAGCAAAATACAGCTAATATCATATTAATTCAGTGAGGAAGTTCACCTTCAGGTTTAGGTTTATAGCAAATTCTTGCTAAGATTAGATAACAATAAACCAAGTCTACACTTTCCTACTGTAAACAACAGTGACTATCAGAACCATAGCACAAGTACGGCGGGAGAGGTGTGAGAAGTAAGCCAACTTCTCTATCATCAAACATTTTCCCTCCTAAATATTCCTGTTCCTGCCCCGTAAGTGTTAATGTCCTTGTAAGAGAGAAAGGGGAACACAAGAAGAAAGAGACAGGTATTCCATCCAAGAGCACTGGCGGATATAGGAGTCACAGCATTGTAATTTTGTAAAACAAAAGAAAACCCAGATGGTGAACATAGAGAAGAAGGAGCACAAGAAGAGCGGTAGGTTTGGCACGAGGGAGTGCTGCTCCAAGCATGCAAAGCAGACCACTGGAGACAACAGCAGAGGATAGCACAGAGAGAAGATTGGCCAATATAAGCACAATTTAAGTTAAAGGGACAGAAAAGGAAAGGAAAAGAAGAAATAATGGCAATGTGATGAAAGGCAGCAGGATAAAGAAAAGAAACAGACAAGAACAAATAAAAGGGTAGTTGTATTTCAGACAGCAAGTAGCTTCAAGGCAGGGCATTTCAGTAGCATGAGCATCCAACTCTTAAAGTTATGCAAGCAAGCTAAACCTACGCAAGAAAAAGAATCAGAAGTAAATATATTGTCCTGTAAGACGGTCAATCTTAAAATGTAGGCAGCTTTCTTCTTCAGGTATGCTATGCACATTAGTGCTAGAACAGGCAGTGAAAGACAGTTTTAGGAAGGGGTTAAAAGGCTCCAATTTACTAGACTAAACCTAGTGTTGGAGCTATGAGAGTTTTTATTGCTCAACCTGTGAAATTATTACACAAACATTTGGGCTGGTTGGTATCAAATACGAGTGATGACTTGCACCTGTAATTAAAATTATATAGATGAGTTTAAAGATAGGGAACTTGCCTCCAAAAGGTCACACAAGACACAGCAGGTTACAGCAGGAGCTCTTTTGTATTCTCTGTTTAGTTATAACCCAAGTAACATTAATTAATAGCCAAAATGGTCCTAGATGGCAGTTTTCATAAAACTCATTTTACAGTAAGCTAAGACTCATTCTTCTGATCCAGTGCTGAATAGTTTGACATCTACCACAGTTGATGGGAGAGAAAAGCACAGAGAAAATGGAAATGGGGAAAATATGTGTGTTGTGTTTTAACAGAAAAACTTCAAACAGATATCAAACAGCACTGGGGCTGTGTTAGCTCCCAGCTTGGAGCTTTTGTGCTCCAACTAAAGCTGAAGATTGGTATCTGGCACCAAGGAAGGTAACAAGCAGAGTGACGTGTCTGGGAAAAGATGGATAATTCCTGAAATTCAACAGCTGGTTGCTCTGGCTGCTGGGTTTCAAAAGCAAGGAGGTGCAGTTGGCACAGTAAGACCAAAGACTTCACTGACAAGTGAGCTGAGGCAGAGGAGTTTGTGTGGTTAGCTAAAAACAAACAGTCCCCACACAAGCATATAATTCAATACTGTTCATCCTAGTAGCAGCAGCCAGCTGAATTAGTTTTTGTCACTAGTTTCATTACTACCTTCTGCATCGCAGAACTTCTCTGGTGGAGACATTTTTTCCTCACCTGTGCTCCTCTTCTTGCTGAGATGATAGCACCCTGCCACAGTGCACATTTCTGCCTCTGGTAAATGTCACCTCGTGGTAAAAACAAGACCCATATGCAGCTGCCTCCATGCAGAGCTCACAGAGATCTGAGCCAAGTTGGGCAGGAGCCAGGGCTGACAAAATGAGGACGCAAAGGGAGTGAAAGCTCATGCCCATCAGCTGTGTGTAAATGGCATTTTCACCATACCATTTTCCATGCATAGGGAAACCTACTATGCATGCCTTGCAGTTACTGACACTTATCTCAAGGTGCTGTGAAGTGGCAACAAGAGCTTAAGCAGAGAGCTAAAGCACTCTGTGCTACCACCGTGCTACAGCTACAACACACTAGATTCCATGCACTGCCATGGCACAAGACTGAGATGTGGCTTTGAAGAACGTAAAGGACATTGACCAGGAGAATGCTAAAGTGTGGTAGTATGTAACAGGTCATTGCCAAAAAGTTATTTTTTTTAAAAAAACTAGCTCTTTCTGCCTGCACAAAGCCTGTTTCTTAAATGAATAATAACAATAAGCAATAGAACCATGGTGCATATATAAATATTCATGAAATAAGTGAAACCCACATTTGTTTTCTTGCACAAAAGATTAATGTGAATGTTTGGGAGAGAGAGAAATAATGAAATCCATTTTGAAAATCAATATGCACCACCTGCAAAGAAAGCTAATGACAAGGATACGAATTAAATGAATGTGAAATATAACACTATATAGTGCCTTGAATATCCTGGTGATGATAACCACAAAGTGTAAGCATTACTTCTAGGCCTCTAGTTGTATTTGCTAATGTAGGAATCCAACTTTTTTGTGTTTGAACTTTATGACATGAGCCCTTTAAATGAATTGTTCCAGAGACAGAGATGCCTGCAAGAACATTAGTTATTGTTTGCTCCTGGCTTGTCATTTAGGAATTCCATAAATATCAATTATACAAGTGTAATGACTGAGTCTTTTTTCCCTAAATGAGATGATGTTATGGAAAATGACACCTGGTTCATAAAAATAGTTACTTTAGGACAAATTATTTATTCTTGTTAGTGGTTAAACACTTCTGCCAGGACCCCGCACTTCCTCTTGGGCAATCACTAGTCTAGTAACCTGTGTCCTCCTTCTGCCCCTAAGCTTGGGTCTTGTGTATATACAACCAGAGGCACACTTCTTATCACATGTAATTATGTCAGTAGAGGCTCCGACACAAAAGGGCTTCTCTGCCTAAGGAAACCAGGACAAGGCCCTGCTGGGTCCCGGCCGCTAGGACATGCCAGTAAATGCTGGATTCCCTTGTCAAACTGAAATCGAACAGTAAAACTCTCATTAGTTTCAAGGGAGGCAAGTGAGATCCTCAAAATTTATAATTTTTTGAGAATAGTAAAATTCTTCTGCCTGTTAAAGTCTTGCACCAAAGGCTGCTCAGTATTTGACTTTTCATTTTATTAACATTCTGTAATAAAGGTCCAAGAAAGTATTTATATTTGCCTAAGGTTCACTATGTTTCAAATCCTCTTTCATACTGGATTTGACCTTCACAATTTCTGTTCCATAAGTATTGACCTTTAGATTAGTCTCCTGTGTAAAGAAATGACTATGTTGTCTGGGGCTTTTCATTCTGGAAGTTTCTGTTTCTGAAACAAAAAAAAAATATGAATAATTCTGAATGCTATAAATATCCCATTTTATTAGTGCATTACAAACAAAATAACAGCTTTTGTAATAAGTTCAAAGCCCCAAGAGTATTTGTTTTCATTGTTTATTTCTTAGTACCCTGAAAAAATTTAAAACTTTTAGTTATACTCAGACATTTCTCCTCTGTTTACTGGAAATATGAACACATTTGGAGTGAAGAGTTTCATGAGCATAAATTCATCTCAAGTAGTTTTTCTGCTCCATAAAAATGTTAATCATTTGATAGCATTTCATCATAAACATATCCAGAAGCCAAAAGTAGCTGGAAAGAAAAAAATCTACCCTGAGAAATACGCACACGTTGCTGTTGAGTCAGATCCTGGCAATAATAACGCAAGCACATATTTAGAGTGTTCTTTAAAAAATATCCTTTTAGAAATGTTAGTTCTGAAAGGAGGAAAATTAACAGGCCTAAAATTGAACAGGAGTAGTTCTACATTGATGTAAAGATTTTTCACCCTGAGTCCAGCTGGGCAATGGAGAAAACCCAGAGAGGCTGTGTAATCTCCATCCTAGGAGGTTTTCAAGATCTGACTGGATAAGGCCCAGGGCAAACTGGTCTGAGCCCACATCTGGCTCTATTAAAAGAAGATTGGGCTAGAGACCTCCTAAGTGGTCCTTTCCAAACAGTTACCCTTTGAACCGAAGAAAATTGTTACTATTGCCCAGTTTTGGCAACTGGTGAAGAACCAGCATCAAATCTGGAGACTCTGCTTATATCTCATAAGTATCATTGTTTTTGGCAACTGCATTTAGTGTGTATGTGCATGTTTCTGTGTTCAGGCATATATCTTTATGTGCACAAATATGTAAGGATTTCATCATGTTTATGTTTGAGACTGGAATAAGAACTATGGAGAGAGAATATGGAACTAAGAGCTCCATAGCATATTGAAGCCTATATTAAAGTCATAAGTGGTATCAAAGATTTTTTTAAAAAATAAAATAAAAGAGGAAAAATAATCAATTACATTGGCAGAATCATAAAGGTTGTTATGCTCTTGTTTGACTCAAACACTGAACAGTGATTCACGCTGTCTTTATTTCATCTGAATTTTGACATGAACATCATGTAAACTAAAAATAAGTATTCATTTTTTTCTTAAGTAAATATAGATATTATGTAACGTCTATATCTGCATTCTCATTTTGTACATATGCTTAAAGGTTAGATGATTGTGTCACGATGAAGCTCACAAGTTATTTTTATTTATAATACAATTTAATTTTATCACTGCAATATAAGGATTATTTTCCCTAACCTATTTTAATATGTGTTATAAATGTAAAATAGCTTCTTCTCTGTTGAAGATTCCTAAGACTATATGAACAACTTTAGCAATGTAAACCACTGTTTATCCAGCTTCTGGCATCTTTATACCTCACATCCTCAGACAGTGCAACTTAGACAGTAGCCTTCTACAAGGCTGAAGTAACAGGAAACAATCTTCTGCCATGGGTGTCCAAAATATTTGGCTCTTTGTTTTCAATGCTGTGTTAACCACTCTTTCTTTCATGCCTTTTTTTTTTCCTTTCTGTTTGTCTTTTTTCTGATACTATCTTACAATCAGACCACAATATCTGACATATTTAATGTGAAAGTCCAAAAATATTAATAAGTCAGTATCTTGATAGTGCATATCTGACTCAAAAAGAACAAAATGACAGAATGTGTATCTGCAATGACCATCTTTTTGTGTATAGATAGATGTGTATCTGCAATGACCATCTTTTTGTGTATAGATAGATGTTCTCTCTGAATATTATCTTAAAATTGCTGAGAGCAGCTGATACCAGATTTATACCATTTGCAAAATCCTGGACCAAATGCCGATCTTGTCAGTGAGCCTTGTCAGATTTGCAATCACTTTTACTGTTTACCCTTTGACACATTTTTTAATGCCTCTCCAAATCTTTGCTATCATTTGGCTCTGTACAGCCTTGTTGATCCCACTGAAGAGCAGTAGTCACTGGCAAACAGCAGCTGTTTGGGTCCAGTAAATTATTACTGTGAGTAATTTACTGTCACAATTCTATAGCTCAGAGTTAAAGATCTGAGTGTGAAGACATGAGATTAAATGTGCAATGTAATGTGCAGTAATACCTGTCAGTATATTATATTGGATTTGTATCTATTTATTGTAAACAATCCAGATGTATTAGCATTAATAAACGGCAAAGTACAACATTACTGCTATATTTAGCTACTAGGTAATGCTAGTAATATTTAAGTAGTTTACCTTCCTTCCTTCCAGCAAAATGCTACTGAAAGTAATCTTCTTGACTCAAAATAGTTCAAAAATATGTTTTGGGCAGCAGCTTTGATAATAACTTGATGTACTGGCTCTCCCTGATGTGTGAATATGAGCAGGTATGTTTTATCAATATGGAAAACTGGCCACATCTATCAAACATTTAGTTTTGCTTATAGAAGCAGAAGTATGAACTTTTTTTTTTTTTTTTTCATTCTTTTTTCATAGATTTAATTTTAGTAGTTAAACCACTGTGGATGTATTTTGCTTTTGGGAAATAACACAGTTTATTCATTAAATTCACAGTAAATTCATTTTCCTATTCAGTATCTGCTATCTGATCTCCCATCACACCTTTAAAGAACTGTTCCAGAAAGAATATTAATTATTATTAATATGTCATTTAGAATATTAAGGAAACCTGCAAAATAAAAAAAACAATTTTAGTATTTTTCTCCCTTTTAAAAATAACTATAACTTATCCTATATGGATAAGCTGTAGCAGCAAGAATGACAAATATGCTGAAGAAATACAAAACAGCTGTAATTATATTTATACTGAATTTTAATGAGAAAGTACAATATATCCAACTTTCCTGAAAAGTGCCAGGAAAAGCAATTGTTTTTTCTTGATGTATGTATACAGAAAGTTATCAATGTTTTTGATGTTGATGCTAAGGAAACATTTTTGTTTTTCAGGGAATACTAAGCCTTTTAATGCTATGTATTATTTCTTAGTATAAGATGAGTTAATGAACTTTCAGAACCGTTATATATTTAAGATTTTTAAATGGTGGTCTAGTGAACACAGATGCTCCACAAAACACTTGTATACAGTAGGAATGTTTTCTAGTGCTGCTGAAAGCAAGTAAAATATACTAAGGACATTTTGAGTACAAGCTTTTCATACATCAGTTGCTATGATTGCCATCGATGCTGTGAGGTGGTAAAAAGACCAGAAAAGTTAGCTAAGCCAATATTTCTCTTAGGACATGGTTTTAACAGCCTGAGAGCTCAGAAAACTGTTTTAACTATTGTAATAGCACCTTTGCTTACTCCCAGTGTAACGAAGAGCTTCTTCTTTGCAGTTGTCAAAAACAATTCGGACATAGAAAGGAAATTTGAGCAACTTTAAGATACAAAATTTCTCTAAAATTGTCAGCTCTCTGCTGCTACTTGGAGTCCCTTATGATATTGTTATGTGCTCAAAGAGTAAAAGATGATTGTTACTTACTGTATGAACTTTCTGCCTTCATCTGCTCTTTCAGCAAGACAACCCTCTGGGCTTCTTGCAAATCCTAAGGAGAATTCCCCAGACAGGTGAAATCAACTGAAGAAAATAAAATGAAACCTACTTTGCAGAGATACCTTGGGGTTTGAATTGGGTAATGAAGTGAAATACACAGCTGCTGTGTTCTGCCTGCAAGTACACCTGAACTGTAAAAATGGTGTAAGGTATACTGGAAGCCCTAATCTAGAGAAAGAGCTGGACAGAAATAATAATAATGATGGCTTTTAATACCCAGCGAATTAGGCTTCTCTCTCTACCAGGTACTCCATTACTTTCTACAACAGCTACTGAAGTCAGTGCTGCTGCTTGATGGATTATCATTAGTTTGGTGAGGCATGTCAGACTCTCCTTTAAAAAGTACAGTTAATCTTCTATTCCCGCACACTTGGAATTAATTTCTACAGAAATAGACTGAATCTGAGGACCTGGGACTCTTACATTCATTAAGAAATAATAATAAAAGAATTTTATGTGAAATAAAATGTGATGTTGTGAAGCAAACATTTGTACATTTTTGCTTCAATCTAAGTTTTGGGTTAGGCTTTTAAGTAGTGTCTAAAAATCTACCCAAGTAAGGGGATTTGGTATAAACTTCCACTTATATGTCTTGCTTTTGCAAACATTTCAGAAGGCGTTATCACTTCTTCCACTCAGGCTTGTCATAGATGTCTCCAGTTACAAACTATCTGTTTGTAAAAAGATGAAAGAATGTTAAATCATCTTTTTAATAAATGAAAACAAACAAAAAGGAACTGAAATAATTTCCACATCTCTGGATGTATTTATGAAGCTAAAAAAATATTTAAGAACATTTTACATGATACATTTAAGGACTAATTTCTGTATAATGTGCAAAATGAAGAAATCAAAAGCAGCTTTGACTCTATCCTGATTTGGTTTCAACTCATGCATCAGAATTGTGCTAGCAGGAAGAGTAGCAAATTGTAAAGGACACCAAAAATTTTTAATACAATCTGTAAAATTTGAGGTAACGTACAAAGCACAGCATGGAAAATGTTCAAATGCACTATTTTTTATCATGGGAAGCAGTCTGAATAAGAACTGAGCAGAGAAAAAAAAAGTAAATTTATTTCATGAATGGTTTTGATATTTCAAAATTTAGTTTTAATTTCCATTCAAAACAAAACCCTATCATTTTGAAATTCTGTGGAAAAGGTAACATTGTCTTGGCTCTGTGGTTTCTCACCTGAATACCTGAATCAATATTGATAACTGTAGAATCATGGGGGTCTTTGATCCTCACTATATATTCTAAAAGTACTGACCTTTCAGTAACTCACTATTAGCAGATAACTCCAAAAACTGCATGATATTCATGTAAATGTTGTTGAAACCAAACACCATTTGACAAGTGCTTGAATTTTGACAGTATATCTCCATGTCTACTCATAAAGTTGGTTATTGCTATTTTTGAACAAAAAATTCAGGCTATACTGAGAGAATATCAGTCTCATATACCCTTAAATGAGAAAACATCTCGTGCCTTTGGGTCTGTACAAAATTTCAGGACATATCTTCAAATCAAAACAACCCTGTAACAACTTCGTTCAATACATGCTTGGGATATCAAATCTATTATCAGCAAAACTGAAGAACATAAGAGTGTAAATACTGCAGTACCTCTGATCCAATATTTTCAGACAGAATGAGACTAGCCTCAAAGCTTCAAAGTGAGTATGGGGTGCTTACTCAGTGGAGAGAGTTGTGACTTTCTATAAAGGGAATTAACTAGTAATTCCGGGAAACCTAAGGTTTTAATGTGTAAGAGGAGGATTGTAGGTAGGTATTAACAATACGGAAAAAAAAAAAAAAAAAAAAAAAAAAAAAAGGATTTATTTAGTTATGTATACAAAAGCAAAGGCAATAGAAGGCTGCTGAGTACCCTTACCACTTAGGAAATCTAAAGGAAACATCTCCAAAGGGAAAAAAAATCTATATGTATATATATATATATATGTATATTGTTTTGATGTTTATTATTGTTGTTCCAACTATCTACTTTTATTCCCTTCAGTGCAAAAACATTTTGAAATTCTATGAAAATAAATAATATTGCAGAATAAGAATGATGGAAGATCAAATCATTAGGAGGCATTGTCTTTTTCCTTTTTTTTAAAAAACGTTTTTTCTTTAATATTGCTTCCTATTTTAGAAACCTTGTCTGTCTGTCTGTATGTATATATACACCAACAGAGTTAAGCATGAACACAAGCTTCTGAAAAAGTTACTAATTTGCTCTTTAAAGTGTAGCGTTCCCAACCATATTTACTTTAATGCCCAATGCATTTAGTAATGTTTACTGACAGTACGTAACATCATCTTAATTTACGAATAGGCACTGCTCATTTTTTCCTTGTGCTGTTTTCTCTTTTTCTCTGACATAAATAAATGAATATCACAAGAAGTTTGGAAAGAGAACGCAAATAAAAGCAACCCCATTTTCTTTTCCCCATGACATCCAGTTCAGGAGAGATGTATTCTTCCTTTGAAATGCTAATGTTTTGGTAACAGCATCTGTGCAGACCTAGTAAAAAAACTTAATTGAAATTAGACCCACAGGTGGCATTGCTCTAAGTTAAGAAATCTCACTCTAGTGCATATGACTGGCTTCACCCCACTGTAATATTGAAATTCTAAACTTTGGCATGGTGGTTGTAAGGGGATTTTTGATTGATGGTTTTCTTACTCTTATTATTATTTGTAAAGCCCCTTTTAAATTATTTCATTCATTACAACTAATCCTTCCATCTGCAAGCCACTTTTCTATCTTTGATGGACGTTTTCATCACCATTGCCTTTTATAGGAGACCATATAATCAGTTCTGACCTATTGTGCTGAACATTGCCCTTGTAAGATACAAAGCTCTGTATCAAACCAAAAGTCTGTATTTCACTGAACAGTTTTGTTCCCTGAAGCTCTCTATAACACCTGAAGGTCAAGCTTTAGAGTCAGCAATGGTACTTTTAGAAATCTGTTTAAAGACATCTGTATTTCAGGTCTTTGTGCTTAGAAGTTTTGCTTGCATTGCTCAGTTAAGTGGCACTCTTTCTAGGGGTTTATGGTATTTTCAGCTTCAGATGTGAGGCTGATTTGATTGATTTATTTTCATTTTTCATTCCCCACAACCTTTTCCTATCTGAAAAGGGAAAAAATATAATCTTGCAGTAAGAATTATACTCTAAAATATGCCTAGAACAGTGAATAATCTGAGTCTAAATATGAGACAGAAATCTAAAATAATTCTCAAGGATCAGCAAATTATAAAAAAAACACATATTTTTGTATCATATAGTCACAGAAAAAAAAATTAAATTGATCTCTAGAGAACATTAATCCCGCCACTGGCTGTGTATCTATCTCAGGTTTTTCACAGTCTTTTGCAGGTGGAGGACAGAGAAAGAACAGTTTTCCTGGGCAAATCCAGTATATAAGATTCAGATCCAGTACATAAACATTCTCACAGTGGAGACTTTTTTTTTTCTCTCTCTTTCGCTCTCTCTTCTAGCTAGTTTTCTAAACAACTAAACAACTTGATTTTCAGAGGAGCTGGTTCAGGCAGAAGGAATTATGAAAACTCCACAGGTTTCCAAATCAGTTGCATTTGGGCATCTGAAGTTTAGTCCAACTAGTCTTTGATCTATCTTCTCCTGTGCAGTTGACAGCAGAAATGCTCTGACCGCTTCAGAGTTCAGTTTTGCTAGGATGATGCTTGCTGGAGAGAATGATGCCAGCTATTGCTGTAGCAACATAGCATCAGCAGCAAAAAGGGACAGTGTAGTTTGTGATTTCAGATGCTTGCTTCGCCAAAGCAGCTGCAGCCTTGCAAAAAGGATTAGTGAGAAAAAAAACTGAAGCATCCAGGTTGCTTTTAAATTATTATTAACATTCTTTCAACTTCATTTTCTAAACAGCTCTGGAAAGAAATCACTGTCTGTGTGTGGGCTTAATGTCAGTTTCTCATCAAACTTACAATTAATTAATTATGTTTAAAAACTTTTTCAAATTATGCTTATAATGGACATTTTCACATCAGATGAATAAATATTTACCAATCGTTCTCTTTTTTTTCTGTCTCGTGAACAGGGTAAAATAGAATGCATGAGAAGGAAAAAAAATTGCTGAGGAAAGAACTGGCTTTATTTTGTTAGAGTTTCTGGGATTTCTTTCATGCATTATTCAGACATATTTGCCACTCTCATATTAATCACTCTGTATGTTTTCTGCTAATTCTTGTTTCCAACTGGTAAAAACTTTTTCCCTTAGATGTCCATCAAAGCTTTGTAGAGAATGCTATAAAAAAAAAGGTTGGATGACTGTACTTTGGCTTTGTTAGCTCCACCTGACCTGGAGGGTCAAGGGAGAGAGATGTTTGTGGCCTTATTTCTACACTTATCTAACTTCTCTTTAATAATGATTTTTCTAAGGTTTCTTAGAGCATTTCACATGGTGAGCCAAGAGACACAACCATATAGATGTCATATAACTTTGTGATTTTTTATAAAAGACTTTTTTTTTTTCCTTTAAAACCTGGAAGAAATCTTATGGCTTTCTTGAGTTTTAAGTTAATTCTGCAGTTATGTTTGCTACAGATCAGAATCATAAACAAAGTTTTCAGAAATGAAGTATTGCAACCCAATGGAAAAACTTTCATATATTAACAAAATTGTGTTAGAAAGGCCTAGGTTGCAAGGCTAAGCACTGAAAGAATACAACTGCTACTGTTTTTCTCACACTATGTAATGCAGCTTTCTACCATTTTTCCTATCATTCTACTTAGATAGTTGCAACATCAGGAAATGAGCGGACAGTCTCTTGGGTAATCCAGCTGAATTCAGCATGCCAAGATCTTTTTTTCTGGTCAATGAAAGTCTAGGGAGAAATGTGTGGGTGCTTGGAAGTTCACTCAGTTGCAGTTTCACACCTTTAGAGTGTAAAACTGAAAGCGGTGGTGCTCTTTATTGTGCAGATGCCACATAAGAGATTGTAGGAAGAATCACTAAATATGTCAGGCTGTGTTTGGTATGTGCTGTTGAATTGTATTTTTCTTTATAGAATCACATACGCTATGGGTTTTCTAAAGGAAACTGGGGGTTTCATAACTATTTCTGTTCACTGGAATTAGCCACTGTCTTGAGATACTGTTGAAAATCTGGTCTACCTTGATGTACAAATTGAAACCAAATTTAAATAACAGTGCGATAGAATAAAGTTATGTGTTCTGTTATTCATAGACAATATTTATTATTTGACTGAATAACTTGATAATAATTAATCTGAACCTTTTTTTTGCATAAAGTGGTAGTATCCTAAAACAATTTGTATTTTCCAATTGTGCGTTTTAAATAAACAAATAAGTACCTTAAAGAAAAAAAATTAACCCATTTCTTACTGTGTCTGTCAAAATTTCAAAACAATTATTTGAAAATCCATTAATAACAGTATTTCTTTGCCATGTTACATGCATTCATCCAAATGTTTGTGTAAGTCATTAACAGGACGCTGAAATCATCTGAACAGCTGTGTTTGGTAAAACTGTGCGTATGAGAGGCAACTAATGGGGTAGACAGGATGTCTCACACATCCCTGCTATAAAATTTTGCACTATTACTAATGATATGAAATTATCTTGAAGACCTCGGTATTTTGGGGGAGTTCGGAATTTGGAACTGATTCAGGTAGTTCCAAGAAGAACAATAGCTGCTAATCAGTAAGGAACCGTCTCGGATATTTGCTGTTCTCACAGGTTGATAACTAAAAAGAAGCATCAAAATGATGAAACATGAGAACCAGCTTTACCTGTTAGATAGAGGAGTACTCCATTTCTAGACCCAGAAAACAAGCCCAGACCACAATAATGTTCCTGTGTAGTTAATTTCTTAAGAAAAATGTTGAAGTGTTGATTAAGTGTGGATTGCTTCAGGGAGTCACCTGTCACCTTTTAAATAGGATTTTTTTTTTTTTGGTGCAGAATGGGGACAATCCTTAATCTTCTGCAGAGTGGAAATTGAGTAACTTTATAATATCTGTGCAATGAGGTCTATTGATAGATAGATTTAGTCTCGTGAGCTGAATGTGAATGCCAAAGAATGAAAAAAACCAATAATGAATAAGAAAGAAAGAGAGAGAAAGAAAGGAAGAGGAAGAAAGAGGAAGAAAGAGAAAGAAAGAGAAAGAAAGAGAGAAAAGAAAGAGAAAAAAAAAAAGAGAGGAAGGGAGAGGGAGGGAGGGAGAACCAGCAATTTAAATTCAAAGATAATGGTAAAATAGGGATTGTCGAAGTTATTTGAAATTAAACTTCTCTTAAACTTATTAATAAAACTTATTAATAGTTATATAATTATTTACATTAAACTTATTAATAGTTAGCACAAATTTATTTTTAATAATAAAAATAGTAATAATAACAAGAAAACTTTGCCTACATTTAAAAAGAATAGACAGAACAGATCTGTTCAACAATAAATGTTTGTTTCACCTCATTAGAAGTGATTTAGAGAAAAGCAGAATATGGAGGTGAAGGGAGTGAATAGCAAATGAATTCATAACTGAAGGCAAAGTTTATGCTAGATGAAATTAACAGGATCATTTACTTTCTAAGAAAACAAAAATAGGATGGATCTTGAAGAAAACTTTTGCTTCTGTGTCATTTGAGAAGGTATTTACACAGCATGAAAAACTGATTAGCAGTGAATTGTAAGCAGTGAAGCTAAGTAAAGAGATGACAATGGGTACTATCAATAGCAGGAAAAACCTGGAGAGAGGTTGCTGAAGTAGTTCCTTGAGAGTTAACGTTGGGTTGATCTTGTTAGAGTCACTTTAATCATCTGGTCTTATTAGTGTCATGACAGATGCAGATGAGAGAGCATCGATAACTTTTGGTAATACAGAGAAGAACTGAGATATCATATAAAAATTATTGGGTGATGCAATTAAGTAGTAAAATAAATAAATAATTAATCATGATTATGTGCTTGGGTATTAAGATCAAAACCTTTAGCTGTGTGCTTTGAAAAAAAGTCTGGATGGATCAAGTAATTTTTGGATGACTCCAAGATACATATTTGATTCACTTGTCAGATAGGGGATGTTTCCGTATAGCTTTTTCCAAGAGAGGCAGGTAGTATCAGTCACTGTACAAAAGCTTGATGAAATCCTGTCTGGATTATCTAATGTGATTGCAGTTACTCATGTTCAAGAAAGGTGCTCTCAAACTGAAGCAGATACAAAGCTATTGACACAAAGCTATATAGTGACATAGAAAAAGCATATACAGTCCAAGTGGAGGAAAGGCAGAAGGTAATATAAGAATGGGACAAAAATGATAAAATCTGTGAATAAATTTAGGCTAAATTTGTTTAAAGTCACTAAGCTAATCAGTTCTTTAATAAACACCTGAAGAAGAAGAGCATAAAAGGAGTCACCTCTAAATTGTGTTTTGTGAGATTTGCAATAGGGATTTGGTGCTTTCAGTAGCCGGGATATTAAGGCCGTTTTTTTCTAGTCTTAACTTGCTGATAGATTTTTACTGTGATCTTTCACAGTCTGAGAAGATTATTGAATCAGAATATCTGCAAATTTCTTTCTGTCTCATAGGAGGTGTAGGTGATATAATAACAGGCAGTAGGTAGTTTTGACTGCTTTTCAGTCTCATAGATTTTAGGGAAGAGTAAACTCTGTTTTGTGTTGTGCATTGTGCATTGTGCGCTTGTGTTATGCACTGGCTAGATGCTGTCATTCAAGATCCATACAAGAATGAAGATAGGAAATGTATGGTTTATTTGGAATACAATTAATCTCTTCAAAAGTATGACAACGAAAATGGGAAGAGAATTTGGTTATCTTATTCCAGCTTTATGAATATTGAATAGCTTTAGTGAAAATGGACAAATCACACAGATTTCATAAGCTAAAACATGTTATCCATAACGTTGGATAGATGCTTTTGACAATCAAATTTGTTCTGTAACATGAAATAATCAGATATGCAACAGTTATGCAGGTATGCAACAGATATCCTCACAAATATTATTCATGATTAATATGTCAGCATTCTTTGAGGTAGGTAACTAGTTAGGGAACTATTTAAACTTATCATTAAGAAGGAAAGAAACCTGAGAAATGAAGACCGAGTGCGGTTTTTTGTATAACATTATGTGCAATATACTGTGAAATTTGAACAAAATGAAAATTGTTCTGTATTTCATCATCTGTGTTATTATTTATCCCTTATACATATCATTATTGATATTACTTTGGTATGGATACTGACAAATCTAAATGAAATAATGAAACTTAAGTTTGTCAATAAAAGGAAGGCAATTTGATAAGCATTCCAGCTTAATAAATAGAGGTAGGCATTGCCATTGCTTCCTTAATTTAAGTCTTTTCATTATAAAAAGTTTTTTTAAAATGTCGGAAGTAAATTTATTTTAACCTTGAATATGAAATCCTTCTCCTTAGGCATATCTGCCGTTGCAGTGTTTAGAAAGGAAAATCATGTTGACCAAATATAAAATAATATAATCAAACTTAAACTAAACATTTTCATAAAGGAATGCATTTCATTCAAATTAGAATGACTAAGGTATTCAAATTATGCAGCCTTGATGACATCCAGAGAATCATCCAAGATATTTTAAATGACACTTTATTCTTTTCCTTGCATAAATATTCCCTATACGTAGGCAAGAAAATTTAGAATCTTGAAAGAATGAATGCATGAAAAGGACTTTAAAGTCTGATTTATTGATGATCAAGCCCCCTGTTTTCACAGTTAACTGTGACTGTCAAGAATTACGAATATCATATTTTATTTGTAATTGATTTGTAACTAATTAGAATCACTCAATCATCTAAATTAGCTAGGATCAACAAAAATCTAGTGTAGTTTAAACAGACAATGTTAACTTAATAAAAGACAGTATTTTTCAGTCATCGCTACCAAAATTTTGTGCATCAATATGGAGCCATGTTTTGGACACAGAAAGTATATTAACAAGGTAATATAAATTAATAGCAATATCAATCTTCCATATAAGTGTTATGAAATTCATAGGATTTAACATCCAGATTATATAACATACATTCTTCTATAATTCAAATGGGTGCTGGTCTCACCCATGCATGGTGCATATTATGTGAATTCTTCATGAATATTCTACTTTAAGTTAATATCTAAATTGAAGCCGGCTTGTCTTCCCTGGATTGACAGTCCCTCCAAAGCACTGCAAGTTGTATCACAAAATTCCTTCAAAAATTCACTTCCAGTAGAAAGGAGAACAATACTGTGATGCAAACAAACATAAGAAACAAACATTCCATATTTCAGTAGAGTGTCAATAAAAGCAAATTCATTGGCAGAATGTAAAGCAACATGAAAAGCTGTTTAGTCTTTCAAAGAAGAAAAAATAAATCCTTTCTAATTTTTCCAGTGCTACAGCAACAGGATGTTTGCACTTTGTCTATAATATTATCACAAAGATAATTGTAAAAATGACATTCTCACTAAAACACAATTATCAAAAGGCAAAGGGCAAATTAAACTGCAAAAGGGATTACAAATGCTAATACCTAACATCAAACAACAAATAAAAATGTTACATTATACAAATATTTAGATACTCAAAAATTAATATATAGTGGTTTTAATAAAGAGAAAAGGAACAACACCAAAAAAGTGAAACTTAAGATGAATTTAGAATAGATAATTCAGTAAAGAATTGTGAATTGTCCTGACGGTCAAAGGGCGGTAAACATGTGATTACTCACTTGCAAAATCAGACTCCTACTAAGGTGTTTTAATATGACTCTTCATGCTCAGAAATTGCAATACAACAGGTTGCCTTTTGCAACCTTGTGACTTTTCAGCACAGTTTCTTCTTATCAGTTGAAAAGAAAGCCTATGTTTTTTTATAAAAACAAACAAACAAAAGCAAGGTACAGTGCACTGAAATAATCTTATGGTTTTTTGAGATTAAAAATATTATTATAGAAAAAGCATTCGTTGTGCTTCATGCAAAAAAAAATAGATGCATTGTGTTTCAAGTAGATTTTAGTGACTGCTTTAAACTTAAAAGAATAAAACATTGTATGGAGAAACTTTGGAGCAAAATATTGCTACCACCAACAGTGGTAGCAATAAGTGGTAAGGAAATAAATATTGCAAATGCCAAAAAAATGCACAAGTTTTGGCCATATGTGTTTCAAGATAGCAAAAATGACTTATATGTGGAAGACAAATTAATGAAAAAAAAAAGAAAAAAAAAAAGAAAAAATAAAACAGAAGAGAAAAAAAAAGTAATGTGAAAAATACCGTGTCAGGCATCATGTCCTTTTACAGGGTTTACACCAGTGAAAATACTGCAAATAACTTGTTAATTTTATTTTTGTACTTTTGTTTTGCAAATGAAAAACCTACAAAACAAAAACAGTTTTTGTTTATCAAAGATTTACTTTTCTTTTCCTTAATAATCTCTAGCAATTCCTAAAGTGCATTGTGGCAGCCCATACAGCTGTGATAATCAGGAAAAATAGGAGGAAGCTGTTGTCAGTAACTAATAAAGCAGTCACATTTAACGAGGATCCTTTTTTGTTTATAGCAGGTTTACTCTAGATGATGAGTGTTGTCACATATATGTTAAATTAAACTATTATTATTAATAATAATATGCAATGTCAAGAAGTCACTGAATGCAGTTTCAATAAAAGCTAGAAATAACTGTTCTGCAGTATATTTATATAAGCTCATTTCACAAGTAAACATGTTTTCTTACAATCATTTTGCTTATATCTTTAGTCTTTTTCTTTCTCCTGTCACACTTAAAAATACTGAATCTGTCACATTCAGCATATGTGTTGTAAAGACTATGCACACCTAAGGTCAGGTGGAGGAGGGAGATGATGATCCAACAGTGAGATAGTAGAAAACATGCTCAGGTGCTCTTCCTTTTGCATAGGTAAATAAGCATTATTGCTTTTGCTCAGAGACTAGCTCTTTTATCCATTGCTTTATGAGCTCTTCTACTTCAGCAGCATCCTGTAAACAAGCTGAAGTGATGGGTCTTGCCACTGCTCTACTTTTGCTTACTTTCAGTGCCTACTTTCCCCGTATAGTCCAACTCCATGAAGGTGAACCTGGTTTCTGGTGTCTTACCATTGGAATGGTCCAGATATCCAGATCTGAATTCTCCCTTGATGGGATGAATATGGGATGAGAAATGATACAATTGAGTTCCGGATGCAAATATGCTATATTTCATCCCACAGCAGGACAGCTTACATAGCGAAGGAAACACACATTTCTGGGATCTCAAACCTCTGACGCTCAAGCAGGCTTATTACTTAGCATATAGGTTCTTTGAGGTGAAGAGAAACAATAACACTAGTAATTCATTAGTCATATAATTTCAACAAGCTAATATTTTGCAAACATAATATTTTCCATATAAGAGCAATTCAATGATTACAGGCTCAGAAACACAGAAAACAAGTCTTCTTTTCCTAAAAAATAGGGTAATTTGATAGGGAAAGTAATAGGGAAAAAATCTTTTCTTTTTTAATAGTCTTACCCTTTGAATATACCAGATTACCTTCAGTGTTGGTATTAAAAATATTTTCATTGTCTTCCCTCTCAAGCATTTATCAATAAACCTCTGTAACTTTGTAACTTTGTAACCACCATATATAAAAATCAGATATGGAACAACTATAATCAGATTCCTTGTGTAACAGGTACAATGGCCTCATTATTCTCATCTGATCTTCTACTACTATTTGTTAACCCAGTAAATTGAAAGAAGAAAAAGAAAAGCACATTCTAAAACCAGATACCTCCATATGTGCATTATCAAATTTATTAGGCAAAAAGAATCTGAAAAGGTTTCAGCTCTACCCAAAGATGTTTTCCATGCACTCAGCAGCTTTTTGCATGAAAGCAGTGTGTATAAAGTTAGAAAAACTTAAGGATTCAATAAATTCATAGAGTGTTGAGGTTTTAGGTCAGTTTCTCACCATTTTGATTGTGCCACATCTAAGAGATTTATACAAAGATAAAATGAGAAAGGCCAAACTACAGAATTTTCATTTAATGAGCAAGGAATTAATTAAAAGGAACATGTAGTGCATCACATCCACAGCAGACTCACTCCATAGCATAAATAATAGAGAGAAGAGGACAGATGGGTAATCACTGCAGTTGGTCTAAAAATATGTCTTGTTCTGATGACGCTGGTCACATAGTTACTTCTTTGCCTTAAGATGAATAACTACTAATTTTGCATATTTTTACTGAGAATACTTGTTTTCTTCTTCTTCAAGAACATTTGTTTTCTATAGAAAGTCAGCTTAAGATATATTGCTTGGGAGAATGTTTCTGGTGGAAAAATTGCTCATTGAAACATCTATATAATGAATAAAAATATGTAGAGAATAAATATATAAGGATATAAAGAATGGAAAGAGAGTAGTCCCAATAAACTCACTTAACACATCAAATAACTGTCTGTAGGCTTGTCTCCAAAGCTTCAATCACTTGAAATCACTGGATGGAAAAGATGTCTTTTTCCTTTTCCTCTCTATTTCTGGCTTTACACCAAAGTCTCTAGACTATCAACACTTCACCTTAAGGCTTTTGACAGGCATTCACTGTCATTAATGAGGCCTGGCCACTCTGTTCTGCTTTTTCTTGCACATATTATTCAGAAGTTAAAGCACTAACCAAGAATAATTCGTACTCCTCTAGAAATAGTCCTTAAGCAATGAAATACTCTTCCAATCCCAAATACATGAAACTTAAACATAACAAACCTATTGTATTATCTATAAGAAATTATAGTCTTCCATAGCAGAGAATAAAAACAATTATCAAAGCACTTTACTTACTCAAATACGTATCCCATTTAATTTAGAGGCAATACACTCAATAAAGCTGATGAGAGAGCCATAACAAAATAAAGAAGTTTCTGTGCTTGCTTGCTGTTCCCTGTTTCCTGTTAGAAAGAAAAAATCTTTCAAGAAAATATTTTTATTAAAAAGAATCAAGAGCTTAGCAAAGCTAGAGAAATTCAGTCAGGATAAGGCATAAGTTCAGATTTATTTCTGAATAACTTTCCTAAAGTTTAACAACACTAATATAAAATCTATGCACCTTTTTTTTTTTTTTTTTTTTTTTTTTTTTTTTTTTTTTTTTTTTTTTTTTTTTTTTTTTTTTTTTTTTTTTTTTTTTTTTTTTTTTTTTTTGGTAGATATTATTACAAGGGTCAACATCCATCACCACAAATACTAAATCCCTCTATACTGAATTATATATATATGCATTAGTAGAAAATTCACAATGTGAAGAGTTAGAAGTCTAACCTTGAACACACATAAAATCATTGAACTCATTTGAACTCTAAATTGATTTTTACTAAACATCACTCAAGGCTAAGTGAATTTTAGTTTAAAAGTTACTATGGCATCATCTGTCCCTCTAACAAGGATGTCAGAAATAGCCTCTGGTCCACTTCCAACTGAGCTCTTCTTATCTTTTGCAGAAAGCCATCTGCTGTAACATCAATGAAGATAGATTTTGTTCTGAGTATATTTCAAATGCATTGACATTTATTTTAGATACTGTAATATGCATGTGTATTAAATCTGGTTATTATTTCACATTTGTAAGCAAAATAAAAATCACAATAAGGATCTGTCTTCTTGTTATGGTCCATGAAATTCATTTAAGGAAGATTTGTAAAACAAAGTAAGTCTAAAAGCTCCTTTCCTTTGCTATATCTACCTCAGGACAGAGTGAATAGTTTCAGCAGTGTAGATTGTGTGGGAGGAAAAGGTGCTCCTGGACATATTAGGTCAAATTTTGATCAAATAAAGGAAGTGTGACCTTACTGGGAAGTATGTGCCCTTTTCACTGCAGTGGAAATGAATTTCTATTTGTGAGAACAAAGAGAATTGAGTATTTTTTTGGGGGTAGTTGTAGCAGAACAATAATTTCCTGAGTGTTACTTCAATTTACGTCCTACACTAATATATGTTAGATTTGGTCCTGAGTATTTTTTTTATCAGTTATGTTTTTCTGCTGTTCAGAATTTTCATTTATAGAATAGAAATAATATTTTCCTGTCTTACTGGCATATTGATAAACTCATACTTGAACACCTGGAGATCTTTATGGAGGAGGCTAGAGAAACGCTAAGTTTATTAATAACAAAATGAAGGGAAGTGGTAGAAAGATAGAAAAAGTTGAAATAGGACATAAAAACAAGTGAGTAGCAGTGATAAAAAACAGAGGGTTTTAAAGATTTGGCTACACAGCCAAGGGCTTTTTTGTCTCTTTTTGCAGTGCTAATCTGAAGTATAGAAAAAACATTCATCTTCTGCTATTCACAATTGCATATAATAAATAAAAAGAAAATCTTTAAAAGATCTTAAGTTGCATTTCTGCACAAGGTACATGGACATATCAAAAATATGGTGTGTGTCATGCATGTTATCACTAGGAATTTTGGTGTGACCATTTCACCCTCAAGGAAGAGAAGACTGCAGCTTATCTGACAAGTTAAATAAACAGAAAATGAGTAAGAGCTGGGCAATGCAATAATTACCCAAACAATTACCTTATTGATCAGTAGGTCCCAAAATTAGATAGCTGATGCATTCTTGATCCTTCTTGATGATACTTGAGCAAATCCAAAGATCCTAGCTTGTGTTTATTTATAACCCTTTCTGCATTACAGATAATTCTGCCCATCTACTTGTCAATCCACTGACTTAGTTTTTAATTTTGTTAACTATATAACTATAGGCCAAAGCTGTAAATACTTAAACATAAAACTGAAGGAACACACACACACACACACACACAAAAAAAAAAAACCCCACAACTCATTAGTGGGTTTCATATTCAGGGGAAAAAAAAGTCACCATAGTACTTCTCCAGTGTAATTTGACTGCAGGCTTTTTTTTCATCATCAGAGATTCAATAGTTCAAACAGAAATTTTGGACCAAGTTTTGTATCCACAGTGATCCATGGCAACTGCCCATTAGTCATGGTAAGCACAGTGTAATTCAAATTAGTGCAGGCTGCCCCTCACCCAGTGAACTGCGAGCTGCTGAGGGGGAACGAGACTGTGTAGCACAGAGAGCAGGACAAAAATGATGAATGAAGTAAGGGCAAGAAACCATTGTGAAGCAACAGTGATTTTACAGACCAAACAGCTTGAGGTCTAGTGATAGGGCATAAGGGAAGGATCAGTTTAAGGCAAGAAATCCTGGGAATGGGATCCCATGCTGAAATGAAGAACGTAAGTTCTGAGGGGCTAAATGTTTGAAAGCAGAGTGAATATGTGATGCAGCAGCTGCTTAACTTTACTTACTACTATCTATTTCATCCTGTGAAGCATCACTGATCTTCTGGTGCCCAGTCACCTGTTTTAAAATGGAAAAAGTCAATCATGGGTAGTGGATTACTTCAGCTGTATAAATATTAATGAGTCATGTTGGCTTTATGTTGAGATCCAGAGATTTCCTGTTGTGACATCAGTAAGAATTTACCTTTATAGCATGAAAATTGCAGCCATGTACAGCAAGATAAACTCATGATCAAGGGAGAAGGGAATCATTACTATGTATTTGAGCACTTTTGTGCATGTAAACTCAGCAACTTCACTCTACAGACAGATACACACAAAAAAAGTAAAAAGAAAAAATCACTACAGAACTTTTCTATCACATTTTAAATAATTCAGGAAATTTAATGATATGACGTTTTACTGTCCCAATTTCTGGTGACTATAAATTTGGCGGCAAAAATTAGCAAAGACATAAGCCATATAGGCTTATAAGGGATGAGTTTTATATCGGAAGGGGGGAACACTTATCTTTATGAGGGCTGCAACCTGTATATTTCTCTATTAGCTGCTCTTTCAGCCACTAATTTCTGAATGACCCTCTCTGCCATTATCACTTTGATTAATCAGTAGGACCACAAAAGTCACAAAACTTTTCTGGAGCAAAAGGAGGAGAAAGGTAGTGGACAACATCGATTTTGAGACTTACATGTAGTAAAATTATGGAGAGAGATTTTGTGAGATGGCGAGTGATATATTTTCATGAGTTTATTGCGGAGAACATTCGTGCTTTTGTGATAAGAATAGTATGTATACACACCTTTTTCAAAGTACACACTTTTGTGTTAAAAGACTTGCCACCGTGGAAGTGTATTCTACAAGGTAGGAAGATGGTTAATTTGTTCACAAAAAAAAAAAAAAAAAAAAAGATGGAAAAGAAAGAATGTTTGCAGACATTTGGCAACCTTCAGAAGTCTGCATTTTTCAAAATAATATCGTTTCGTGCATCTGTCAGTTTGATAAAAATACTCAAGCATCTCTAAGTAATTATGAAAATTCTTTAGAAAAAAAAAAGAGCGAACATCTGCCATGGATGGCATTTTATAACATTGATATTAGGGGCTACTCAGGAGTGGAAAATCTGTAACAGCTGGAATGATTATGTGATTACACGAAAAAACGCATCATTAACACCACATACAGCATTTCCTCTGATTTTACTCTCAGTTACAGTCTTGAGTATATATTAATATATTTTCTAAATAATTTTTAAAAAGGCTATGCTGGTCTATTTTCACAACTCACTAAAAATGGAAATAATTGAAGTCGCTGCATTTCGTTAAATTTTAGAATAACTTCCTCCTCCACATTTTAGATTATTTTAGTTATCTAACTTTTTTTCAGTTATGCTGTTACTGTGTGCTTAGCTTCTATCTGTCCCAATAATCTGTCCTTTTGTGAGCTCTTTATACAGTTATCCACACACTCTGCTGATGTGGATGCTATCTAAACATTTTTTAAACTAGATAAAATAATTCCTTTTTCTTCTTTTTTTTTTTTCCCTGAGGCTTCCACAACTTCAAAAAGTTTATAGTACACTTGATTATTGGAGAGTGTATGACTGTCAGTTGTCAGACATCTCCTTCTGTGTGCTCAGCCACTAAAAGCAGAAAATAAATATTAGCTGTTTAGAACCTCTGTTCATAAAAAGTCCTTCCCCCCCACCTCAAAACCTCCCAAAGAAAAATACACAAAAGTGAACCTGAAAATACCTATTATGTCTGAACTCTTATTAACAGAGATGTTTTTAAGCAGCTTTTTAGTAAACTCTTTACAGCAGCTGCCTATTTAAAAACTCACAGTTGACTGGGCAACAAGAAAACGTGTAACTTAATAGAGGAATAATAATATTCTTTGTATTTCTATTGACTGCCCCCAGAGTAGGTGTTTGCGAGAACTACACTTGTTTCTCGTCTTCATTAAAGCTGCTGAAAAGCAAGACTGGTTTCCTCATCTCACCCTAGTGGCTTGTGAATTCAATTCAGCTGGTTGCTGAAGCTAAGAGCAAAAATTTGCTATATCTTAATGCCAAATGAGGAGTGGCAGTATTTTTTCTCATATTGCCAGAGGTATAGATTTCACTCTCTTCTGCAGCAGTCCAGCTGCAAGAGTGATCTTCAGTTAAGGCACATCTCTAACCCTGTAGTGTAATCCTTCCGCTTATACTGCATCTCTCTTGGGCAGAAGAGAGATGAGACTTCATCTTTCATGTGCAGTGCTTAACATGAATGGACTCTATTCTTGATGGTGTTATCAGAACTCTTAATATTATAAATAAGAAACAAAATACTACATTAAGTATCACTTCCTATTAATAATTCACATGTTAATGTAATAATAGCTGGAGTAAGGACTATATCCTACCTTGATTAACCTCTTGGATGTTGACCACTACTAGCAGAAGAATTGCAAGAATTGTATATGGAGAATAAAAATTTTGAAGGGGTCTATTTTTTTTTTTTTTTAACTTCCATGGGGAGGATTGCCAAGGTACTTCTTTTAGGTAGGACTACACAGTATAAGCGTAGAGATGTAGAGATTTAAAATATTATAGATTACTGTTATTTAATATATTAAGATCTCATAGCATATTCCAGTGTCTTTTCCATTGCTTGAATAAATCTTTGCATGCTGTTCTATATTCTTTGTCTTCTATAAACGTGTTCTATAAACGAGGCTCCCTCTCTTCTTGTCTTTCTTTGACTTCTGTTAAAAATCACATTCAAAGTGATATTGCTTTCTTATCCCAAATTAAGTGGGTGATCTTTTCCTCAGATTTGTTTTGAAGATGCCTCAAAGTCCTCTTTGATCATGAGAGAGCAGTATTACTTGGTAATAAAAGACAGTTTGGTGGTTGGGGGGCTAGAAATAAAGATTTTTCTAAATAAGAATTGTTCCAGAAATTTCAGAAAGTAGAACTTCCTGTGACCCTGAGTAACCATCCAGTGCTGTAAACAGGGTAGAAGGAATTCCATATTTCTACCTTACTCCACCCTATATTATTCATAAAATCCTCCAGGTGAATGTTGTCTTTCACTCATCTGAAAGTGAGTATCTTGTCCTTTTTTTAGCCATATCATTTTTAAATTGAACCCCAAATCCTTTAAGTTTTCTTTAAAGATGTGTTTTCCAGATTTCAGATGGTTTCTCTTGTTCATCTCTGGGTTTTATTTGTGAGAGGGACATTCTTGAACACTAGTAGACATTACACACTAGTACACGTGCTGAGAAACATCTGTATCTGCTTTTACAGACCTCTCCTATAATACCAGCTACAAACTCAGGTTGCTTAACCTTTCTAGCAGCTTCTTTTCTGGAAGTCCTAGATGCAGTAATACTGAAAGTGAGAAATGATACTGTAGATCTTTGCATGTTTGCTCAATTCTAGTTCAATGATGCATGACCTTTATTTTATGCATTGATTTCAGTTTACTCTCTAAAGCAGTGGTAGTTAACTGACTCTACTTATTGCTGGTATATTGACAATTGGCTATGGGAGTGCCAGAGTGGCACACTGAGAGTGACTTTTCGAGAATAATGTAGGCAGCACAGAAAAGAGGATCTAGATTTTATGGAGGACACTTGTATGGCCATTTTATAGTGGAAAAGAGAGGAAGCTTGCAAGTAGTATCAGGTCTCTCACTTACCACTAATGCCTTAATCTCCAGTTCTTTCTAAGCATTCCTTCCTCATTGGGGAACCAACAGTTGAGATGTCCATTGAGATCTGCTATTGCCAAAGGAAGTGCCATTAAACAACTTTCACTTGCACAAAACTGCACTAGAAAGCCCAGCAATCAAGATACTCTGTCTGAATGTGGTTCTACAGACAAATATAATGAATTAATTTTTTTTCTTAGAACAGTATTGGTCCAGTCTTGTAGTTCACATCACAGCAACCTACTGTTTTCTTTCCATCTGAAGCTCTTCAAAGGGGAAGACCGTGAGGATCAGGTCTGGCAGTAGCCCTGAGAATGACTCTTGCACTCACCTGAACAACTGCACCACATTCCTTTTCTCCGAGGATAAATATGGCCACTTGTAGTCCGCTTTTTGGACCAAAAAAGAGTGATTTCAGGTAAAATGGCATGTCAGGGCAGTGGGATGGCTCTGAGGTGGGCAGGGGCTTCCAGGTTCCCCACCTTGGAGACATGAGAGTGCTTTTAGCTGCCAATTCCTATGAAAAATGTACCACTGCACAAAGGTTGTAAGCTGACACTGCAGTGCTTTACCTTTCAAGGTGTGTGCTGAATCTTTATGATACAATTTTACAGTAAGGGTTTTGTTGATATATTACACGAGCAAAAGCACAGCTTCCCTCAGTTCTGTTAAAGATGGAAGGTTTTCTTTTCATGATATTTTATTTTAAACTTTATCCAGTGTTAGCTTTAGTTTGAATCTTCACATCTGATGTACATCTTATTTTTAATTTAATTTAATTTTACTTTATTTGCTAGGGTAGCTAGAAAGCAAACTGTGGCAGTAGGTACCATCTCTTTTACTTACAGCTGACTCACTCTCATAAAATTTTGCAGATATTACAGCAACTTGCTGCTCCAAGCAACAGATCAGCTGCTCTGGGAGAAACTACTTCATAAGTTCTAATAACTAATAAAAAAACAATATGAAATCTCTTTATTGAAATCCATCAAATATAATATGAATAAGAGAAACTGTGGGTGAGAACAGGATAAGTCAAATAAGAGAATTACCAACTGGGTTTATAATGGCAGAAATTTGCAAGGTAAATATAGAGAACAAGTAGAGCTGATTTAATTTTGCAGTCAAAAAAAAAAAAAAAAAAAGAAAAAGAAGTGAAAGTATAACATCACTTCCAGGACTCATAAACTCCAGGACTACTCTTTAACCCAGTGAAAAGCAACTTTTGGAAAAAGCAAATAAGCTCAGAGAGGGTAATCCGTTTTATTATTATTATTATTATTTCTTTGTCTGGTAAGCCAACCCTTCCCTCAAATTCCATTTATTCTGAATTTAACATTTTCAGGATTCATCCTGTCTTTCCTTGCAGATGTTATTGAAATTACATGTGATGAAGAAAATGAATTATATATTTCTCCTGGAAATTTGTATCTGATAGCAAAAAGCTGAACTTACCTTTTGTACTACTTAGATGTGATGAACATTATCCAATAAATAAATAAATAAGTAAATCCTTGAGTGTTTTTTGAACATACATTTCCACATCTCTTCTAAGAGAAGAGAGCCCTGAAGCCATGTGCATTCAGGTAGAAAGCATGATAAGCAGACAAAATCAACAAATCCTTGTGAAAACTCACATAAATAGTTGTTTTTCTGTACTTAACAAGTAACAACCATAAACCTATCACTTACAATGAGATTCTCTGGTAAATAACCGAATGAAGGAGCAAAACTGTTAGAGGACTCTGGAGATGTATAGTAGTAACCTAATAAACTGTATAAATTAACCCTCCTAAATGAAGTAGTGGTTGTGCATCAGTAGGCTAAATTAAAGCTAGAGGAAACTGTAAATGACAAAGGAGACTTAGGCAAAACTCCAGCAAGGACCTAGAGCTTTGTTTCTAAGAACTGGTTATTTCAGAAGCAGTGGTAGAAAAGTAGCCAGGAAATAAGGAAGAACAAATTAATCTAATTAAATCAGTAATGAGTGTGGTAACAGTATTTGCTTACACTATTTGCTATCTGTGCAAGTCACAATTATATTGACAACAAACAGACAGTTTGTGCACTATTTAAACTGCATTTAATCCTTATATACCTGCACACACAAATAAAAAGAAAAAAAAAAAAAAAAGAGAGAGAGATCAGTGGCACATAGCATAGCTGGGTAAGTTTTGTTCCTGTCAATAATGATTAGACGACAATACTAGTTTTCACAAAATTAAGCTGGATTGCTTAAAAACTTTTCACAGATGCCTTTCTCCATTATTAGCATGCAGTTTGCCTGCTTCTTTATCTATCCTTCTTTCAATTTAAAGTGGGTCAGCTCATCTGGAGGACCAGAAGAATGCCAGATCACAAGCCACATGTACACTGTGAACAAAAAGTGATACTAACTGAACATTGTATTGCTCAAAGCTAGGTTTTGAATGTTCATACTGAGTATATTTTCAGAAAATATATTCATATGTTGCAAATAAAGCCAGACTGATGAACCTTTGAATGAGAGGTGAATTCAGCTCGTTAGTTCTTGGACTAAAATTGCAAAATCTGGTTAGTAGTATTACATAAGGATGCTGGCAAAAATAATAATATTCTTACGAAAAAGCAAAACAAATTGATCCTAAAAATAAATGTTTAGGAACAGATTCCTTGTATATAATTGAAGGGACCATCAATTCAAAAGTGCAAATTTTCAAGTTTTTGGCTGGTATAATATGACATCAGGAATAGGCTATTTGATTTGTATGTGAGGAAAAAGAATGGTTACTTCTTCAAGGCAAAGCAAATCTATCTTCCCCTCCATGAATCTACTGCAAAGTGAAATGCAAAGGTCGATGCTGAGTAAAAGCTGATGAATAGTCTGAGTGTAGCTGAATTATCAATAAATAGGTTTGTGCCTACAAATCATAAGGACAAACAAGTCCACAATAAGCACTTGAATCCTTGCTTTGTTGGCAGTCACTATCATAAAATAATACAGGAAAATCAGAAAGGGGAATAATCTCATAGATTATTTTAAGGATTGTACACATAAGGATATAGCTCAGATTACCTTTTCTGCACCAACTTTCCAGATACATACCCTGTGCTGGTTTGGGGCAATTTAGATCAGTTCACTTTGCTTTCAGATTCATGTTCATTTTACTATGTTTTTTTCAGTGCAACAGCATTGATCCTTTGGCTTGTTTAAAATTCAGAATCTCGTATCTTCTATGAAGAAGTATGTATTTAAAAAAAACCAGTTATCCCTAGACTGGAAATTCCCACCATCTAATGGAAGTTTCTCTGACACCCAGGTGCTCTGCTCCTCTTGCAGAATTAGGAGAAGAGCTGCAATAAAAGGTCTGTCTCTACTTTTGAACACTTGCTTAATTCAGTTCAATATTCTGTACCCTTCTTACATGACAACAGTGTACTTGCCGGATTTAATTAGAGTATAAGCAGTTCAAAACAATGTTTTTCTTCTAACATGTTCAATTTCATAATCTAAAATTAGGACTTGTCAGTCACGATAAAACTTGGTGATTCAGAATCTGAGATGGTGCCTTAACAGTAATCATCATTTTTAGTCCTCTTTTTAAGTATTCCCCTTTTAGAAATACAGAATTGTAGAACAATTTACATATAAAGGAATATCTGAAGGTCATCTATCTCCAGCCTCCTGCTGAAAGCTTCCCCAGGTAATGAAGATAGTTCCAACAATATAGGAAAATATTAACAGGTTCACGTTCATTTGCTTCAGTATTCTGGGCAGTAGCGAATATTTGAGCAGCGAGCATACGCCAGTCAAAATTTCTACACTTAATTCAAAGAAGAAAGCTTTGTGTGCAGTGCATCTTCAATCAACTGAGGAGTAGTTCCCAGACTTCAGAATTTTTTTGCTGAAAATAAAAAGAGAAACAGTAGGTATTTTCTAATCACAGTCAATCAGGAGCTATTTTTTGCTATTGTCAACACTGTACTTCTGTTTGAAAACTCAGAATAAGAGATTTTGAGATAGTAAACTAGCTCTTCAATGCAGCTGCAGATGCCTCAGCATTTAAACAATACATGCTGCTAAAAATCTGTCACTTTATGCCAGTGTCATATTCTTAGTGCTACATGTTTGAAAGTAAAAGCATATTCGAGTTCTGCTAAGAGAGCCAAGGTGTACATATAGTGTCGATGAAGTGTGTGTGCACCCAGAAGAAAATAAGAGGTCAAAATCTATACGTATTAAAGAAGCAGAAACCAGTTCATTGCCCATTAGACAGAACATGGAAATCTGTGGAAGGAATGATATATATGGAAACTAGGTTCAGCCCAGGAAGTTCATGGTGGGGATTAGTTTACATAAACCTTTTGTCTGCCCATTTCACTAATATTATAACATAGGAGGATTTTACATGAAATTTTAGTGAGTTAGAAATGGTTGTTTTGATTTACGACAGTATAGCACTAACCTTGTTGAAAACTGTCTAGGGAAAAATAATCTCCTTGTTTAATTGTGATATAAAAATTATGAGCTTTCTAACAATAACATATATTTTTTTTTTCCTTTTTGGTGTGAGAGATTCTGCTGAGCAGTTGTGAAAGTCAGTCATTTGCAACAAATACTCTCCAAATCCCAGCTTCCTGCAAAGAGGAATGGTGACATTGTACTGCACTGACATCTCATAGGGTATGAAAACAGGAAAAAGTTCACACTTCACTTTATTATGCTGATGATTCCATAGAAAAAGAAAACATGCAGAAATAAACAGTTCTAACACAGTTTGAATGGTATATAATAAACAAGGGCAGGAGGCAAAGAGTAACAGCAGATGACTTGCAGAAGTTGTATAGCAGAGGTTATCTAGCAGCCTTGGACACTGCTTTTATCTGAAATAGCTGTTGTGAACACAAAAAGTGCTTTCTGTTCTTCCTGACATGGAGCAGAGTTAGGTCAACAGACTAGTCATAACTGTGAGAAATTCCTCCATTTTTTCTTATTTTCAGTATGGAAAATTTTCCTGGATTTTTTAGCAGGAAAAAAAAGAAAGGAAAGAAGATAGACCCAACTGTCTCGACTTATGTTAGAGGATCTGGCCTGAATGCATGAAGATGATAGGTGAGAGATTGAAGAAAAATCTATTATATGGTTCTGAGGTCAGATTTTTTTACAGCCCTAATTTATTAATTTCATAGGGATGATATTTTTTTGTTTCATATGCTCTATGTTATGGAAAGTATGAATTAGATTATCTTGAGAAATGATTGCTTAAAGGAGAAAGGGTCTGTTTAATTAATCAAAAACATTTCTTTCTGAAGCCTTTTTTCTCCTGGCACAGCAGAAATGTGGATATGTTATTAGACAGCCCGTAAAAATAGCATTGAAATAAAGAAGCAAACACCTGCATTTACTTAAAAATTGCATCCAGAAGACCAAATGAGATATAGATCTTGCTTATTATAGTAATCTAGTGACAGCAACAACAACAACTATAATACATCAAATTATTTCCAAAACATTAAGCAAATAAATCATTTATACAGACTAAAGCATCAAAAATATTTGTATATTTACTGCACACAGTACAGCAGTAAACTGTACCTAAGAGACCTGTAACAAAAAGTACATCACTGTCTCAATCCATTAAATGCTACATGCAGGTGGCACTGAGCACAAAAAGATGTGCAGTCAGGGCTGGGAGGTAATCCAGCCTCATGAGCTGGAGAAGGCACTGGGAAACCCAAAAACTTACGTATGATATGGTTTTGTTGTTTCAAGCAGTTGAAAAAGAGATATTTAATGTAAAAATGTCATCTGCTATTTATCTCACAGTGAGTGAAGAGTTACACTTTATGACATAGTCCATGTTAAACTTGCATAAATTCACCTACTTCTTAAGCTGTGAAAGAAAGAAAGCTCTGCTCTTATTTAGACAATATAATATTTCTTCCTGCTTGATCTGGCTGAAAAATTACATTACATTTGATTTCAAAAAAAATATTGTTTTGGGCACATTTTTCAGCTTAGAAAAGTTATTAGTAGTTTCAAAGCTGGAAATCCCGCATTTATAGGTAGAGCACCTGCAGCTTGAGAAGACTGAAGGCAGCTTTTCTGCATCCAGGCCAGCAATTCATGCCTCTGGTAGAAGAGGATATGAAAAAAACACAAATTAGATGCACTGATAAGAGACCTGTGTTGTAATTAGATGTCTGCCAAACATTATATTATGAAACAACCAGCATAACCCCAGGCTTTTTCATGGCTTTCCAGACCCATCCATTCTGTATCTCCTTGCATTTTTCTTTTAACTCTGAAAGTTATGTTCAAAAAGACATTTTGAGTCTCTCTTCACAAACTGTAAATCTACTTTCTGATTCCTGTAGTGATAGTAAAATATTATCTGTAAATGAAGCAACAATTCTTGAGAGTGACAAATTTTCTGAAGTCAAGGCTGAGGCTGTGTATTTAGGAAAACAACCCCTATATTTGACTGAGGGGAAATTCTGAAACTGATAACATGCTTGAGCCAACATTTTTATATTTTCATATCTCACAAAATACTTTTTTTTTTTTCTTCTTTTTCAATTAGTGAGAGAGTTAAAGAGAAGCTTTAATAGAAGGAAATGTAAGCATCAGTGTAACTAGAACCAATCACCTCTATGTTCTTCAAAACTTCAAAAAAGAAAAGATTCTGCAAAAATGAAAGAAGCTAATTCCTACAGTCAGGACTGTGTAAGAACAATTTCTCTTCATCTTCAGCATACACAGATGGGTGTTAATAACAGATATAGCATTGATAATTTGTGGAATTATGTTATAACACAGGATAAATTGAAAGTGTTTGAATGAGCACAATGCAAAGGCCACTACTCCATCATCATGGGAATTAACTGACTTTCTTTTTGAAACATTCAAAAAAATGCTTTAAAAGTCCCATTTATGACTGGAAAATCTCTATTAATATTAAAATGGCCTGATGTCCTAAATTATTAACACCCATTGTTTTAAAAACAAACTAAAAATGCTATTCTCAAAGCAAAAAGCTCAAAATAAGAACTAAATATTACAGGAAAGGACCTTCATCTAGTTTTGGAAGGTAATTGATCTCTCTTTTTTATGTTGTTGACCATGCTAGTTCATCAGCATGTCAAAAGCGCAGAAATGTATTATGAAGACCAAAAGCTGGAACAAGGGCTCCTTGTTTAAGACACTCCAGACAATCATAAAAGAGCTCAAAGATGACAAAAAATAGGATTATTGAGTCCCATCAGCTTTACAAGAAAGCCCATCAGCTTTCAAAGCTCAAGGAGGCACCTCATGCCTGAATTTGCTGCTTAAGTTTGGGAGTAGGAGAATGTGATTTGGAAGATGCTTTTTTTTTTTTTTTTTTTTTTCATTTTTGCATTGCATGATTTTCGGACCTGGTTTGTAATTTTGCATATCTATCATTTCTAGGATACATTTAACATGTGCTGCAGTATAAAATTTTTGATAGAGATGTTGTCATCTTTATTTCTCTTTAAGAAGAAGATAATGCCATCCAGCTCTACAAAGTGCTGATGATATGGATAGGAATGCAGTGATTTTCTTTCTGGTTTAACAGCAACATTATGTACTGACACCTAGTTGTTTTCCACCAATTGATTACACATTTTTCTGTTTTGAAATGACGATATAAGGATGTATATTTGATCTGTTTATTTAACATCCTACGTTTCCATGTTCTATCTCATTCTGGAAGTTTCTCTGTGCTGCTGGTGTATCCTTCCATTGTCCAGGCTAGTATGAAAGGCATACTGAAGGATATCTGTTTATAGAGCAAAGGGCAACAGCATGAGAGGAATTGATCCCCAAAAGGCGTTTTTAGTTACCATGGTGCTGTATCTGTCCTCTCTCTCCCAAGAAAACTGGTGAAATGATTTGATAAATATGATATGGTATGATAAAATTATAACACTATAAATAAGGAAAAAAAGAAATTTATTATATTAATTAAGCATTGAAAAAAATAAAAAAGTGTACCTGAAAATTAGATATGTGTTAATTACCCTTTCTGAAAATATTTTATCACTAAACCAAAAGTTCACAGGCATTCATAGAGTAAAAGAGTCTTTCCACATCATTATCTTTAGTCCTCAATCTCAGAGGCATCCATATCATGAAACTACTCTAATAAATTTTAATATACTTAGGAACATCTCCAAGAAATCTTATTTAATTTATATCTTTCATTTAGTCATGACCAGTTTATATCTATTTATTCTTTTGGCAAAATTGTCTTTTCTGCTCTTCTACTTCTCTAGCATCTATACTTCCCACATAGCATGAAAGAGTGAACAAGAGTCCACCCTTCTCACTTGCTTAGTTCCATTTTTATAAATCAAATTAAAATCTCTCTTGTGGTAACAATTTTAAGTTTAGACTCTTTGGATCTTTGTTTGAAAGATGAAAGACCATAAAGTAGGCCTTATAGATTAACCATCCGTAGATAAGAGATGTTGATGATACTGCTTCAACATTGTATTTCATCCTTGTTTTCATCAGCACAGCCAAGATCAGATTGGTATTTATGTACCAGCTCCATTTGGAAACACCTGCAGGCAATGGAGCAGAAGGCACGAAGTGCTTTAATTCTAGTTCATCTGCAGAGAAAAGCTGTTTACTTAACTTGTACATTTGTGGAAGGAAGGTTAATTTTAGCAGCAGCTCAGGTTAATCATAACTAATTAAGTTGTACAAATGCCCTCATGCTTGCATGTTTTTGAACCCTGACTTTCAAAATTTGGTTGTTTTTCAGTGACAGAGTAGATGTTTAAAACCATAAGTTTTCAGAAAATCAGTCAGCACTATCTACATTAGGCAAAATGGCCAGTAAACCACCTATATTTGGCAAGGGTCCTTGATTTTTCTCTCCACCATTTGGGTTAATAAATACTTAACTTACAGCCAAAATACAACCTCATTAAAACAAAAGTGGTTTATTGCTTATTCATGTAAAATTTCTGAAAATAATGAGGAGATATAATGAAATAGGAGATGTTTGCAGACATATTTATAGCCTTTCCTATTACCATTCATCTCTACATGATGCTCTTTCAAAATACTGCTTCAGTTTCAGAAACTCCACTACTGGATAATTGTTCTTTCCGACTTCTCATCAGTTTATTTCACATAGCTTTTCTTGATTGCAGTAGGTACACTCTCTGAAAGACAGGGTCCTTTTAATAATTAGACAAATGACTTGCAATATTTTGGACAGAAGGGAACACATAAATAGAGACATGAACAGAATTTTGCAAGGAATGTTTACATGTCTTTCTCATTTCTGAGGTTTAGAGGAAAGGAGGAAGGAGGATGGGTAATAACAATTTCCCAGTAAGGTGAAAAAATGTAATTGCTCTGGCAATAACAGAATTTCAACCACATATAGTAAAAGTCAATATTTCTAACATTTAAAAGGTTTTTTTTTTCCATAAAAATTTGTATGCCAAAATACTAAATGTTCATCTACTTATGTTCAATGTCCTTTGCCATTGTTTTTATTAATGCATAGGTAACATTTCTAAAAAATATTTTGCAAGATGAGCTCCTGTTGCATGACTTGAACTTTTTTATAACAATAGAATAAAACCAAACTTTTATACCAGCTAAAATAAATGATTTATCTGTTTTTGCTTGAGACATACTCCCTCTCCCCCTCCATTTCCCCAAAACCTGTACCAGACATCAAAACCATGTGAAGCCATCAGAGTTGCCACATTCATCCTTTTGACAGTGTGTTTGTAAGATAAAATCCTTTTAATATTTTTGTTTTGAGGCTGTACTTTTTAAATGGCCTGAAGAAGCAATTTCCTGCATGAAAAGAGAAGTCATGTTCAATAAAGAAATAACTTATTCCGAAAGGAAAAGACAAATAACCAAGTTAACAAAAAAAGAAAAAAAGAAAAAGAAAAAGGAGAGGAGGATAGCAAATTAGATATGTTTGTACTTAATAAACAGGCTAGAAGCAAGAGTTTTTCTTTGTTATCTTGTCAAGCTGTGGTTGTGAATGAAGACAATCAGGCTCTTTGAGGATAAAGGAATTCCACTGAAGTGGAATGTCAACAGGAAAATTACAGTCCTGATATATATAAAGAATGCCACTGCTTTCTAATACATTTATACATAATTTTCTCACTGAGAAAGTTTGTAAAAATGGTTAGAATAAATCACAAGCTTAAGTAATTAAAACATATGCTTTGCACTTAAAGGAAAATCCTATGTCCTGAGGTTAATAATTTAGTAAATTAAGATAGTTCCTGTAAGTATAACTTCTGTGAACACATAATCATAAAACAAACCCCAAAATATCATATTTAAAGTTGTATTGAGTATAACAATTTTATTTTATTGCAAAAAAAGAATTTGTGAAACAATTAATTTTGAAGTAAAGTCATTAGATTTTTTTACTGCCCATGGAAAGTTTTGGGTTTTTTATCAATATTATATTATTCCCACATGATAATTCAATAAGGTTTTATTATTTAGAAATCAATATCTGTGCACCTGATTAGTTGCTTCATTAGGATACACGTCAAATAAACAGATTAAAAGCTATTGAAACTGAAAAAAAATCTCTTTAGGCATCTTTGTCTACATAAATATGTTCAAGTGAAAAAAAATTTAACCTTTTGTCTCCCCACAGAGCAGCATTTTTGCAGGTCAGTTGTTTAAAAACTAGCAAGGGTCACAGACAGAAAATGAACATCAGTATCAACAAAGCAATAATAATCTTTCATTGAGTTTATAATTTTTAGGCTAAAGGTACAGAAATTAATGTTTCACATCTGACATAGTCTCGAATATACAATAGTGGTTATTGAAATTATACTTTTCTATTGCCTACAGACTTGCAATGAATGTGCAGTGCACGACTGTCTATCTCATTGTGATTCTCAGCTTCAGGTCTGGTTTGGGATGTTCTCCAGAGTTAATAGTGACATCCCATAAAACATGCAGTTGCCTGTGAAGTCTGATGTTTTGAACTGGCCTATTCCTGTCTGACCTAACAGATACTCACAGAATGCTAGAAGTGAGTAGAAGAATTGTTGTTGTTGTTGTTGTTGTTGTTGTTGTTGTTGTTGTTGTTGTTGTTGTTGTTGTTGTTGTTGTTGTTAGCACAATCACTGGAAACACAGCAAAAACTCAAGTTATAATCATTCAAACAAGGAACTATAAAGCTATAGCTTAAGATATATAGGTTCAGCTCTGTGGGCAAACGAAAATGCACATGAAAATTGGTACAGATGTGAAAAAATAACCTACACTTAGGAAAATTTTTAAAAATGCAAATAAAAAGGAGCAAACATTTCACAAAAATGAATAGATACATAGCTAAATTTTCCAAGTTGTCTGCCCCTTTCTAGGTAAATCCAAAGTAGACAGACATTAGTAGTATTTGGAGTTGTATTTACAGCATAATATAAAAGCTTTATTTAATATTCCACTCTGAAAAGGTACTGCATAATCTTTTCCGAACTTATGTCTTGGTAGCTAGAGATTCCAATCCCATCAGAAAAATCTCAGTCCCATCATATTCAACTGACATCATAACATTGCTGATTGCTGTCTACGATACTGGCATAACCAAATCAATGTAATGCAGAAATATCCAATGTAAATAAACTATCCTGGACAGCAGAGCTAAACTCATCCTAGTAGCAGGGAGCACAGGTTAACTGAACTTGCACGTTGCTTGGTGATGCAGCTGAGCTGCTGCCATCAGTGGGACTCTGCAGTGTACAGAGGCCTCGAGGGAAAGGTTCCCTCATTTTTGGTGGGAAGCTATTCCATGAACGGCATCATTAATTTTCAACATGAATGGTTTTGTAAAATGACAGCTAAATCTACCATGCCGCTTTAAATATATTCTTCATCCTGTGTATTTTCAATCATTGTTGATGGAGATGTGCCCAAAAATTCTTGCAGAGAGAGCAGTACGTAAGCTTTTCAACTGTTCTACAGCACTCAGAAGGTAGAAACTGTGGAGTCACGTATGACTCCATATTCTTTAAAATGTATTTTATTTTAATTTAAAAATCTCATAAATGCAAAAATAGATTCTTAGAAAAAAATCATAAATCACAGTGAATTTAAAGCAATCTGTTGGGGTGATATATACCACAAACTCTTCTCTTTGTTTTGTAATGTCTAGCCCCTTTCTTTTCTCCAACCTTTTATAAGGTCCACAAACAAAAAAATAGAAGCTGATTAAGTGACATAATGTACAAAGAAAATGATGCAATTAGCTGTAGACAGAATTATATTGACTTCACAAGGGGGGAAAAGTGAAAGCAATTTATTATTTTAAGGCCTTTTACAAATACTAATCTTAAACACTACTTGGAACAATATTAATATATTGAAAAGGACTTGTATTTCTTCAAAGTATTCTTTTACATATGTTTTATTTATCATAAGTGTACCCTTCAAAAGCTTCAACCAGAACCAGCATTTTGCAGGTATGCTCATGGCACTTCACAGTAGTTTTGTATCAACATATGAAAAGAAACTTCTCCTTTTTCAAAATAAAGAAAGAAGAGGCTATTTGAGGAATACTATAGACACACAAAATATTGCTTTGAAGAACTGATGAAGAATTAATCAGTCTAATAATTGGGAAAAAAAATAGGTAAAATACTTGAAGTTCATGTTTCAAAAATTACCAAAAAATAATAAACAAAACCTTTTTTCAACAACAGAAAAATTAAAAAGAATAAACTCCTTACTAGAACTAAAGAAAAGCAGCTGCTGAACAAGATTCAGAGTTGTTTTCTGCCACACAGCTCCAAACAGCGTAACAGATCCCTTCTTATTCAATACCGCAGAGAGAAAACCTAAAATTCCTTTTCCCTGTCTCGCAAAACAGAAGTGGTAGTGAATAGAGAGAAAAAAAAAATCTAAGTAAACAAAAGATATCATCGAGGTTAACAGTGTGCCACTCTGTGTGAATGTGAACTTGAAATCACAGCTTCAGGAAAGAAAAACACAGCGAAAAACAGAAACATTGCATCAGCACATCCACATTGTAGTTTCAGCATAACTGAAGACAGGGGTATGATGGTCACACCTATCCGTTGTAAGCAAGGATTACACTTCGGTATTGCCTGAGGGACAAGCAAAATAAATAAATAAATAAATAAATAAATAAATAAATAAATTTCTCCTTGAATTGGAATTGCAATGGGAAATAATAAAATCACTTATATTACTTCTTCAGTGCTTCCCACCACGTCCCCACCCTGCTCTAGGCTGGCACAAATAGCTACTTCTCTGTAAGGCATAACACATCCCAACAACACATCCCAACAACCAGAGGTAAAAATAGGGCATATTTACAAGAGCTGTGCAGATATTACAGGCAAAAAAAAATCTCTCCCTGTAAACAGGAGCCACAAATAAAACCATATTTCTGGACTATGTTAACAGCCATCACCCTGAATACATACCTATTGTCAGAAGTCATTGTTTAAACTAGTCCTATGTGTCTGGTTATATGAAATGACATATGTCTGAACCCAGAAGGTTGTAGAGCAAACAGTTCCCTGTCATATGATATGACATATGTATGCACCCAGGCTATGGAGCCACCACATTAATAAGGGCTATTTTGACATAACAGATGAGCTCTCTATTTATATGGTACCTTTAAAGAACATTTTCTGCTTCTTTACTCTCACTTTTAATGGGAAGACAGTAAAAACTGAGACAGTATAGAGAACACTTACTGTAGTTTTCTTTCTCCAATCTGTATTTTTATAAAAAAACAAAAGCAACAAAAAACAACTTTATGATCAACAGAAAATGTATGTGCTCTTTAACATGCCTCTGAAATTCATTCAACGACCATGCAATTAGGGTTGCCTAAGAGATGCCATTTATATGATTCTTTGCCATTTTCTGAAGTGATCCAGTTAAAGAATCAAGTATGTTATGGAACCTTTTGATAAAACAGGAGATGTGTGAATTAATCAGATGCAATTCTATCACTCCCATGAACATATATAGTAAATAAAATATTATTAAAACACTATAGACAATATTTATTCAGTGCAATTCAGAGCAATGATCATGAGAAAAAATGAAGTTTCTGATTTCAGATATGTGTACTTTTGTCCATCTCACCTTGAACCAATCAGTAATGCTAGGAAGCACGTCTTAAAAAAGAATATAGAACAATGTAATTTAAAAGCAACAAAATCAATGGGAAACTAGTTGTAGAAACTGCAAATCTCAAAAACTGTGTACAAGCTGGATACTTAAAACCCAATTTTGGTACAAAATTACTTATTTTGTTTCACTCATTAGATATTAATCTTGAAACAGCAGAAAAGCATATGTTGCTATGCCTTCTCCATAGGCTCATTCTCCCACTCCATTTGTCTAGTATTCATTGTATTGGCTGTGATTAGCTAAGGGTTCTTCTCACCCATGGACTATCCTTGCTGTCCAGCAGAGTACAGGACATCCTTCAAGTACTTCTTTTTAGCGCACAAAGTAGCAATGGCTTCTGGTGAACTGGCCAGATAGCTATTTTGAAGCATGATATCAAATTGATCGTGCTGCCTCTGAAGTCATAAAGACACCAGTGTCAGACTTCAATAGCCATACAAGTGTTATAAAGTGTTTTTAAAAGAACTGTGAAAAAGATTTCCTGTGACATATAAATATCAAATAAAATACATCTCTGGGATATAGGTAAGTACAGTAAGGAAGAACAATATAGGAAGAACATCATGGCAGAATAAGAATGGAGATAGCATAAAAGAACAGAAAGATAAAAAAGCTAAGATTGTGCTGAGATTTCATTTTTTTATATATCATTGTTGCTGTGCATTTTTGTCATGCTCATGTTTAGAAAATCTTAGAAAATGTTTAGAAAAGTCTTCAACTTTTAGAAGAACAGGTCTCTCCACCTGTGGAAAATGTGACTCCAGTCAGGCACTGAGGTCTCACATACATTTTAAGTACCTAAGTTGTCTTTTTTTCCAGAAAAAAAATGTATTAACCAATTCACTAATTGATTTTCACTGGCCAATTTTAAAATGTGCTATTTGTCTGATTCCAAATTACTAAGTGGGTCAAATCGTTTTGCACCAATGAACTCTTCTATTTATTATATGCTTTTCTATTATTTATTAACTATTACCAAGCTCTCATACAGTGTGAAATCTGTAGACTTTACCAGGAAATAATCTATATTTTCTTTCAGATCAGTTCATAATTGGAGGAGCATTGGAAGCAGATACCATCACTGCTGTTACCTACATTCTCTTTGGATATTCTCTTTAAAGTGTATGTCAGCACCTTAACAGATTTAGTCTAAGAATACAAATAAATAAAGCATATTAAAAATAATTTCCCCAATGCATTACTGAATCTATCTGCAGATAAAATCTGAGAGGAAAGGTATGTGAGTACCAGTACAGGACAAAGACGGCCAGAAGCCATTTTCTTCATTATATGATGGATGTTTTCACTGGCACATTTTTAATTTCTGCTTACTTACTTACTTAACTTCTACTTAAATGACTTTTGAAAACACTAAAATTCATTTGTCTTGTTAATGAGACAAGAATTGAATCTCTTCTGCCTTATCTTTTCCCCTTGTCCCTACTTACCTTATCTGTGATATTATCATAACTAAATTTGAGAGGAAAAAGATTTATTACTGTATATAATATCAAGCTCATATTAAAATCTTATTGTTGTTTTCATGTGGGTGAATAGCTACATTGGTTGTCCGTAAATATGCAAAGCTTGCTATGAGTCTTAAGTAGCAGAACATAATCTTAGGGCACTACAAGTCTACTTTAGAATACTATTAAAGTCTACTTTAGACTACTAATACTATAGGAAATGGTAGGGAAAAGAATATAATTGCCCAAGTCCATATAAAAGATATTTTTTTTTTTCTTTGACTCAAGCGTATTTTCCAAGGACAGTTTATTTATGCTTGTGCTAAATGTTGAATTGTGACATATATTCAAAGTTAGTTGGAGATACTTGTATGTCATGATCAAATAAGCCATGAAGCATTTTCAAACATAAGATTGCTCTATACTTCATTTGTAATCCTGTGATAAGTTAAGTGAAAATATTATGTAAAAACTATTTACATTAATATATTCACAGTAGCATGTTGGTTTTTGTCATCATGGACTTTTCTGTTAAAAAAAGAAGCACAAGCTATTGCATTAAAAGCTGGGGTATAGTCAATGAAGGGCAAGTCCCCTGTGTATGGTGAACAACATCTTGGCAAACAAAACTGTTGATGAAAGAATTCTGTAAGCCACAGGTTGGTAGAAAAACAGGTCCAAATACAGAGTGAGTGTTTCAAATTATCTCAAATGCGTTTGGAATATTTTTTTTCCTGGTTTTACTATTTACAAGAATGTATTAAAAAAAATAATAAAAAACAAGGCAACGTGAAAGCCAGTACTATTTCAAGTTAATGATTACAAAATACGTTTAAAAAAAAGGTTAAATTTTCTAAAATCTTTTCCTGACACTCCTATAATCTTTTTTTTTTTTTGATCTCTCAATAACAAAATAAAGCTATATAATATAATGGTAAAAATCATTTACTTTGTTGTTCGTCAAACAACTCAACTCAGATATATTCCCATATGTAGGTGCTGAATGCTAAGGGACTGCTGTATAGATATAATAATTAGAGCAAACTAATCTTAATAGTCCAGCAGATTTATTACTGAAAGTTATTACCTACTGAGAACTCAAGTAGAAATTTCTTAAAATTATAACATATTATATGTTACATTACAGTCGTCTCTTAAAGGTTACTTTCCAGCTAGCAAATGTATAATTGCTCCATCTGCCAACCCTACAGCATTGCAGTACTGTCAAAGTGCCATATGTGGAAAAGTCAGACTGTTGGCCTGTTTATCTAATACATGTATTCAGTAGAACCTGTGAAATCAAATGATAACATCTCTCAAGCAGATCTCAAAATACATTGGGAATATTTGTTTTTCTGTTTTAGGTGATATGGTTAGTATGAGCTCATCAGTTCTTTTATTGTATCCTCAGGGAAAAAAAAAAAAGTGAAGCTTCTGATCTTTTTCCTTATATCAGGTATATATATCTGTCAGAAAAAAAAAATATATAAAGTTATTATTATAAACTAGTAACCACAATAAAGCTAAGCCAACATGTAAAATTTGGACTAACAGAAAAAGCCAAACTTTTAATTGCTATTTGGCAGTAGATGATAGACAAGGAGTTGTTGCATTTGTTATCTTAGTGTCTGTGTTTCTGTGTAGAAGAGAGCAGAACCTGATTAATATTAGTGCATATAATATATTTCTTACATTCTGCACCTGACTTCACAGTAAGTCAAACTATGAGAACAAAATGGCATAGGAAAAATGTTCTGCTTCCAGACTTTACATATTTATATGTAGATTTGATAAAGTTTCCAGATCTTCTAATCTTCTGTGATTAGAGAGACACTCACCATATTCAAGCCCTACAGAAACATGATGTCATTTATTGACAGTCTCTAATGCTGCATTATAAGTTTTAATTCAATAAAGCCATTCACTCTACACAAATATTATCTTCCTTTAGAAGAAGGGTTATAACCTAAGGCAACAAGTTAATACATATTTGCCCTGCTAATATATTTACAAGTGATTTCAACTACTTTGTTGGTGCATGAGAGAATCATATGAATACTAATTTCATTTAGAATGGCGTTAGGAAAAATGTTCAATAGAAATCAAAGCACTTTTAAAAGATGCTAGACATAGAATCAAGCTCTAAACCTATACTGATCTGTCTTCAAAGCTGGCAATAGATATAGATAGATAGATAGATAGATAGATAGATACATACATACATACATACATACATACATACATACATCAATAAATATGATCATTCAAGTGTTCAAAATTTTGTTCTATGAGAAAGTATCTTCTACGAATTCATCTCAAACTTTAAGAGCTGCTGTGAGTAGTTATGAATCAACAGCTGATGTATCAGCATGACTAAAAGACTACCACTCCCCTGTAATTCCTAGGCTCTATCCCAAAAATGCCCATCTGCAGCCCATGCTGGTGGATTATCCCCTGGGTCCCTGATAGGCCTGTGTAAGGACAGCCAATTTTCTGCTCAGTGTTCATTCCTGTGTGTAACTGTTCTGATGGACCAGTATCATGTGGTTGTTGCACTTGCCAAATGGCTTAGACTAGAAGTACACGGCCATACTATATGATGATAAATCAAGAGATGTGTGAAACTCAGATAACAAGATTTACTGTGTTTCTTTACTGGTTTTCTCACCTCTTGTACCAAGCACTGTCTTGCAACATTCCAGATGCACTTAAGAAGTATTTGTGAAAATTTTCAACAGATTGACGTTTTCATAATTTATACATAAAAACATTCTATATAAATGCATACTTCCACCCGAACAAACATAGGATCCGCCTCAATTCTTTGACAGTGCAGGGAAAATCTTTTTTTCTGCTCTTATTCTCTATTTTCTTAGATAGTGACCCAACACTTCTATTTCTTTGGGTATCCTTCCATTTGTCTGTAGGACAGAGCAATTCTTTGAATATGCTTTGATGATTGATGGTGATTTGAATTGTACTTTTATGCTAAATAAGAAAATATTTTCAGAACACACTTTTTTTTTTTTTTTTTTTTTTTTTTTAATTTCACACAGTATTTACCAAAAGGCAGACTCTTTTTTTCACTCCAAGCGTATTTGAGAACCATGAGTTACTGTCACTCACAGTCTAGGAAAAATAAAAGCTCAAACATAGGGAGGGAAACAGTTCCAGTTCCTCACTTATTTTAAGGTTAGCTGCCTAATTCCTCATCAGTGTAGTCAGAACAAATATTTTTCTGTGTACAACCAGTATATATTGAAAAGAAAATGTGTGATTCAGAAAAAAGATCTGGTTCTGATATCCTTAATACTTTTGAGTAACACTTTGAAGTAAGACCATGGCACTGCAGAAATAGCAAAATTATTAAAAATTAAGTTGTTTTACATTGAAAAAAATTATAAAAATCAACACTGAGGTAAACAGAGACAGTCTTATTACTATGAAGAACATAATTTTCCCCAAATAAAACAAAAAATTGTCAGATAAATAAAGGAAAAAACAATTTGATAGACTTTTAGATGACATCAGAACTGTGTTTTTATCACCTTTTCCTTATTCCTGATAGGTCATACATTCTCTTTTCTCTTAAATACAGAAATGTCTGATGCCTTTTTCCTCTGTTCCTGCACCCTTTATTTTCTGATTGTGATTTTCTGATTGTCTCTGATTGTGATTCCTTATGTTCTCATTTCTCCTGACATTTCTCTTTCTTCCAATCCAGATTGTAATAGGATACCCAAACAGGAAAAATAAAATCAACAATATGAAGGAACACTGGGAAGATATGACAGAGAGAGCGAGCTATGGTTGCTCACTCCACAGTTTTATAGGACCTCTCATAGAATAAACATAACCAGAATGTTAAAAGTAATTAGGGCAGAATGTTTTTGTTTTCTGTTTCAAAAGCGGCTTCTTTCCTGCAAGATCCTATGTATCACCTGTTAATCCAAAGCAGAAGATACTAAGCATAATAATGATAATACTAATAAAAGCTAAATCCATGTGTAAAATGATAGAAATTGAAATGTTTCTCACTCTCTACAAAAGGCTTATCAAATTAGTTTCTGAAACAACACAGTGTCAGGAGCCAATATGGTCTCATTCCTCAGCTTGCACAGCTAGGATGAACCAGAGTCCTAGCCAGAATTTATATGAGACTCATCCCTCTGGCTCAAGCTCTTTTCCTTCTCAACTGGCTCTGTTTCTTTCTCCAAGATAAAGCTTTCTTCCTGTCAAACTTCTCAAGTGTCTTGGACAGCTTCTGAATTTTCTGTGAGAATCAACTTCTCCTTTACTCTAGGCAAGAGAGAAGGCATTTGAGAATCCTACCTACCAGTTTTGAGAACACTACCCATTTTCTGTTGCAGTGAGCTCCCAAGAGGAGATCTGGCGACTTGTTTACTTGGTTTAGAAGAAAACAAACGAGAAGAAATTGACAGAGGAACAGGCTGAATATATTCTCCTTTTCCTCCCTCCTCATCCTTGCCACCAGAGAAGGAGGAGAAAGAGGACATCACAGCCACAGGACTGTTGCCAAACTACAGGAGCAGTAGTTTTCCTGTCCCTTGCAAAGTGCAAATCCAGATAGTTCTTCCTCATTGTCTCCTACCTAAGCCTCCTCCCTCCTCCTGAAAATAAGGTCTGGAAAATTATTAGCTCTCTCCTCTCTGCTCTTTTGAAAAGGAGAAAGAAGGAGCAGAACATAGTAGTAGGAGAGAAATCAGGTTTGGATTTCTGCAGAGGTTAGTGCACAGTATAGATGCCTTTACTGGAGAGCAGGGGTACTACTGCATGTTTTTAACTATACCATATAATTGGCCCTGATCTACCTCTACAGAGATCTGGCCTGAAAGTAGCAAACTGAACACGCCAGGACCTTCTCCAGCCCTGACACTAAAGCAACACCTACAACCATCCTTCCTCTAGGCCGCTCCGGAAGACATCTTGACAAAGTTCCCAGTTAGAAACCATTTATGCTTGTGAAGAGACTGAATAAGGAAAATTCTCATACCTCCCTTGGCAGGCAGCAGCACTAATTTCCTTTCTTACTACAGCAGCAGAATGACTCAAGAAGAATTTTAGTAAGTTAGGAGCTCGGCATCCAGCAGATCACAGGTATGCAGCTGCTGACCTAGGACAGCAGGGTGCATCGCAAACTTGCAGAGGAAAGGTTGCTGCAGCATATGGGCCTCTTCAGCTTCTTCATACTTTCTTCACATTCTCCTATTAGAGGCCAGTGAACATTGCTTTCAGAAATAATCTATAATTGGGTGACTGAAAAAGACCCGTTCTTAAGAATTTCATGCTCAAGAATATCTTCTTTCAGAATGCACATGGTGGTAAAAATATGTGGCATGGCAAAATTTCTCCTATCTTTTCAAGTCAAAACATGATTCCCAAAAATCTTTCTAGATAAATTTCTTCTTTTTCTTTTTTTTTTTTTTTTTTTGGAAAAACAGTATTAGTTTAAGACAAAAATGAAGAATAAAGAAGCTTAACTTTTATCAAGTAAAAAGGAGAGGAATGCATTCAGCTTAAGATAAGTTTCAGATGGTCACCTTAAACTCTGGGCTTGTTTATCTCTGTTTAATTTTAATGCCTTTGCCCTCTCTCTTCCCTGTCTCCAAAGGAAAAAAATAGGGAGGGGGAGGGGATTGTTGGCAATTGGGAACTTATCTTAAAGTCTTGATAATGTAAATATATGGTGACTTTTTCTTCACAATACATAAAGCAGGTAATTTAATCTATTTGGTGTGTCATCATCCAGTGCCCCCCCTGCAACCCAAGTTATTATTGTACAATATCAAGTCACAATGAAGTGAAAAACATTCACTTCAGTTAGGGAACGATAGAATATGGATTTTCTGCAAAGCCATAATTTAATCCCCCTGTGTGTATCATTATGATAATTCTTTAGATATATAATTACACAGTATTTTGTTCCATATTATCATACATCGTTCCTGCAGAGGATGGGCTGTGCTTGGTTAATGAACTGCTAGTCACATTCAGCTCCATTTTTATGTGCCGCCTCAGTTATTCAAATCCTGCTCTGAACGCGGAATTGTTAACTTCTTCGTGAAGTTTTCTGCAGGGATTATTTATATCCTTGTGGAAGTATATTTCATAAATTTAAATATGTCATAGAACTGCTAATTGTGAGTGGAGTATTACTGTGATTATACATAGAAGGGACAGAGTCTATAAAAATAAAGAATTTCCTATATTTACATAGTCAATCTAAGGATATAGAATTTGACTTTTCAGATTGCTTTGCATTTTATAGCATCTTGTATTTAAAATGCAAATGCATTGAATTGTGTTGCAGCTATCAATTCCTCAGAACTCAGCCACCAGCAAATAAGAAATATCCAGCTGATAATTACCTTTGTATTAAATGACTTATCGAATGTCATTTACAGACCTGGACAGAGGAGTAGGAAGAGCCCCAGATCTCAGGAGTGGGACTGCCTTAAATGGGAGTTTGTTCTTTTCTCCTTAGCAAAAGGATGCATTCACACACCAGAGCTCCCCTTGAATTCTGCAATACTGTGAGCTGTGTAAAAGAGCTGTGAGCCCCTTTGACTCCCCACTGAGCCCAGGGGAAAGCTGCTTTCCTGGTGCAACTGTCTGGGATTGGGAGCTAGGGTTGACGGACAGCTGGAATCTGTTTAGCACCCCAGGAAGCTTGTTCCTGTTAGAGATGGGGAAGCCGCGCCAAAAACTGCAAAAGGAACATGAATTTCATAATAAAATGATATTCAAGTTCTTCATCTGTCGTGGGAAGCTAGTTTTCCCCTAGCTATCGTGATCCTGGTGTCAGGTGTGAATGGTCCTGTATAGAGTAAATATGTCATTGCGAGTTTCCGAAGAAAAGAAATCCCAGTGTAAGTAGTGTTAAATCCCAAAAGGCAGTTATTAGGCAGAAAGCCAGTATAAACCAGGCAGCAGGGAAGGGTGAATTGGCCTCTGGCTTGGAACAGCTCTTTTATCAGTTTTGATAATGCCTTTGAAGGTGGAATAAAGAATAAGCCTGACAACAAATTCAGATTAAAGTAATTTACATAGAGAAAATAGGTCATGAATATCTCTGAGTTGCAGTGATTAAATTGCATTATAATTGATTTAAAATGGAAATTCAAATTTCTGAATCCTCAACCTTAAATTTCATTTTAATAAAAGATTTTATTAAACAAAAAAAAAAAGAAAAAAAAGAACAATTACTGCTTATAAACTCAAATCAAGCCATTTTCCTCAAATTGGAACTGAACTGGAGCAATTGTTTTGAACTATATTTTGAACCCTGACTGCAGGAGAAATTATTTTCTTTCCCCCCAAGTACCTGCTCAGAATACAGATATAACTTAAAAATTATTTATCTTTGTAGAGACCTGTTCAGCACAGGGATCATTTTCACCTGTTGGAGCTTCAGGGCAACATCAAACAGCAGACTCTTTCTCTGTGGGTTTTTTTTTTGTGTACGTGTCTCTGTTGCCAGCGTGCACAGCACCATGGTTTATTTGTACGCTGCTCTGCAGATTGAAGTATGGGCCTGTTTGTCATGACAACCTTTTGTACCTGTTTAATACGAACTCTAGCAAAAGAGCTATATAGCTTGGCAGACCCCAAGGGCTGCCCATCTTTCAGTTTTGTGTCTCCACAGTAAACAGTCGTGCATTCCCTCTACCACATTTACATCACTGTGTAGATGTATGGAGGCTGCTCTTCATCTCCTCACCTGCCTTGCAGAATTAGAAGAGTGGATACCATTTCTCATTAGTCTCATGACTGAAGCTGTTCTGCGACAGCACTGGGGACATGCACAGTGCTTGGAAGTGAAACATTTTCGATCTTATCTGTATACACCAGTGTTGGGGAGTTTGGAGAGAAATTGCCACAACGTGCTAAAAATGCAAATGACAAGTAAGCTTTTACATGGAAACGACATTCCTTCATCAACTGCCCGGTACTGTCAGATGACCCTTTCCATTGTAAAATGCTGCCTTTTCCAAATATGCTAAAGAACTGGTGCTGGCTGAACCAAATCTGAACTTGAATAGCCTTCAGGCACAGCTGAACTCGATCTATAACAGAGATATAAAATATGTAATTTAGGTTCTCTGCTTTACACAGATCATTATTTTGGATGTTCGTTTTTTTGTAGTTCAAATCAGTGGAAAATTGATATAAAATTATTTCACACTACAACACATTTTCTCCACTGAAAGCTGAAGCAAATCCGAATATATATATATTTGTATGTCTGTTATCCACTTTGGGGATAATGCTTTAAGTAGTTTTGATGCTTTTATTTCAGTATCATGCCCAATAGCAAGCTTACGATGAGAGGAAATGAAAACATGCCAGTGTGTATAGAGTTCATCCATTCCTGCACCGGTGCTCCCATTTTAGTACATTGTATGAGCTCCATGTAGTTGTTCCTACTCACCTTTCCCATGATATATCTCAATAACAGCACAAGAATATTTAATGTTACTTAGAAACAAATAAAGAAATTTCTAAATACAATTAGAGACTTCCCCATCAGTGCAAACAGCTGGCTGACTTAAAATTTGCTTTTTTAAGATTAGGTCCTTAAAGTGGAGTACTAAAAACTTTATATTAGTCACCTCGATTGTACACCATTCACAGGTTAGGGAAAAAACAAACAAACAAAAAGTTTTGTAAGTTCTTGACTCTTCTGAAAGTGAGACCATCTGCTTATTTAGCTAAATGCAAGTTTTGTGCCTTACTTTGCATATTAAGATTTTAAAACACTAGTAACACTAAGTTCATAAAACCTATGTTGTGTTAGTCCCCAAACTGGCGGCAAAGATAAGGACTCTTTTATGGACTTTTATAAATTCATTTTCATTTCAGAAAACTGTTAACATGTTTTCACACTAACTGCATAAAGTGCCCTAGACATCTACTACACAGTGCACAGATGTATTAACTGAGCTAGCAAAACCAGAGTATAACAGATTTCTGTACTTGTGCTGAACTATTTAGTAAAAATGAATAGCGCATACATGACATTAGGTTTCAGCATGTACATGTGTTTTCATAAATAATAATCCATGTTATTTTATTTAGAATTAATTGGCATGAAATTCTTGCTTAGGTCTTTGACATCATTATGCATATTTGTGAAAACTATTTCATAGTTCACTTAACAGAAGAAATTTTAAAATCCATTAAAATCCATTAAATTATACTGAATGCCAGATGAAGATTCTAAAGTGCTTGAAAGTCTTTTGATTTAGAGAAGTGAGATTTAGGTTTAGAGAAAAATACTCCTAGTGACCTAGTGACACAAGCTTTCATTAATATATTTTTAAAACTCTCTCAGCTCCTTATGAAACATCCTTTTAAAATTTTCAAAATGTAGAGAGTGGAAAACTGAGCCAAAGGGGCTAGTACAAACTCAGCATCAAATCACGTGTAATATCTCCTATTTCACTACAAAAAGAAGGAAGCATCATACATAATTGAGACTTATGGTTACTCCAAGTAAAATTTTGGCCCATTTAAAACTGTAGTAGTCCAAAGTAGGTAATTAACACAGATGAGTGTCATAATAATAATACAGCTAAAATTGAAAAAAAAAAAAAAAAAAAAAAAAAAAAAAAAAAAAAAAAAAAAAAAAAAAAAAAAAAAAAAAAAAAAAAAAAAAAAAAAAAAAAAAACCAAAAAACCCCACCTTCTTGCTTTCCCCCTTTTTTCCCTGCTTATTCTTCCAGGGTCCCTGAAGAAGCGAGCTTCAGTCTTCCCCAGGAAGAGCCAAGTGGAACTGCAGCACCCTCACATCTTTGCTGAGAGGAACCTGATGTTCATGGAGAGGGTTTCTTCTCCCTTCTCAGTCCTGGCCCTGCTCTGAACCACTTCTGTACTTCCCCCAGAACAGCCACAGTCCCTCAGCCCAAGGCAGCTGTGGTACCAAGTGCTACCAGCTCCATTTCAGGCAACCCCTTGGGCAGGAGACCTTCTACCCCCAGGGCAGCCAGAGACCAAGGCCAACTGTCAGAGATAGCAAAAATTACATTTACAGGGCTACACATTTGGGGGGGTTCTACACAAGAACAAGGGAGCATCAAATGAAATCGGTAGAAACTGCTGTTAATTGAGCTACAAATTAAAGGAAGCTGGGTCAGTAGTGCTGTACCTGTGCTGTGTGTTGCTCTTTTTCTCTAACTAAGCATCTACTGTAGACAACACCTGTCAGGGACAGTATAGGTGGTTTGACGGAAGATTGGTATAACCCACACAATTCTTCTTCCACTCTTGTGACTTGGAGGAATAAGAATTTTACACATTCTGTTTTTTTTAAAAAAATTCTACTAGTGTAAGTATTAGCAACAACTGGAAATGTATTCAAATAAGCATAAAAATGCAGTTCTTACGAGAAGTATTCATGGTCTGAGTCATTCCATGTGTAAAGTGGATTTATAGAATTCTGTAAAAGTAAAATCTTTTCCCAAACTGTGAGTGACCAGGATAATAGAGTGGTCTGTTAAGTGATGAGACAAAGCCATTGGGAACAGGAGAATGTTAAAATATGTAGCCTATAATAAGCTTAATAGAATAGAATAATTCTATGTAAAATGAACCATTCATCCTACTTACCCCAGCTTTACCCATTAAATTTCCATTAACTCACAGAAAAGAACAATGAGTTCATAAGTCTTAAATGTCGGGGACAACAAACAAAAATTTTGTTCAATTTATACCACTGAAATCAAAAATATTATATTGTTGAGAAATCAGCACAAGGAAGAGCAGAAAGGGGACAAATATTTTAATGTTACTCTGAGTCTCTAAAAGGAAATTTATGTCAGATTAACTATATTCCCATTACAGAATATGCAGCTTGTGTGCATATTAATTGATCCATAATATTTCAGATTTATGAAGACTTCCACTTGCCCTAGAATGCAGAGAGAAAGACAAGATAAAAGGACTCTGGTTTAATTAGATTTCAGTGTATTAATTCATCTGAGAGCTCTCTGGCAATAACTCAGTGAAGGTTGTGATTTCATTTCTGTTTCTGTCTGGACAAGAAATTCCCATGATTGTCCGCCAGCCCATAATTTGAATACCCTTTAAATATAAAGTTCTACCAAAATAAGGAACTTCTATCGAGAAGACTTTTGACTGACAATCAGTTTAATTTTGTAGCTAGCTCTTTCTCTGACAACATTTGAAAAGATTGCATTCTCTTTCTAAAATATAAACACATGGTTACTAGTTTTTTAAAAAAAAACTGGCAACAACTATGTTACTTCAACACAAACTCATACTCCCTTATCTCCAGTAAATCATGCAGTTTTGGGGTGATCAAATGAACAAAGCTTACTTTCTCCCATTTATTTCTGCTGCTTTTAAGAATACTTTAGTCACATCTGGGAGAATTATTTCTATCCACTGTAATGCCCTCTGGCCTATGACGAGACCTGTTAATGTGGCATGGCCAAAGCAGACACATTGCACAAATAAACTAGATGCCTTACTATTTCCTTCCTAGAACCCTAGCATAAATGCACTGAAGTTGCATAAATGGTGACAGTGTGCAAGCATTTGATAAAATCCTAACACCACGAGTAACATTTTGTAACACAGCTAAGCCACAACTGCAAAAGGACAAACGAGATTTGTGATGTAATTGCATGAGCAGGATGCAGGAAAATATGCACAAGTAGTAAAATCTGCAGGTGGAAAACACAGCCTGTGAAACTTAAGTAATCATGCAGAATGGATTCCTGTGGGAAAGGTGTTCAGTGGAATCAAAATAGCCCTGCAGAACAAGCAGAAGGCCTAGAATCACAGAAAATTCAAGGTAAGAAAAAACTCTGGATAGCATCTGATCCAAACTTCTCTTGAAATCAGGGCCTCAGATTATTATCCAGGGACCGGTCAAGCTGAGTCTTAAACATTTCTAACAAAAGACATTCCCACATTTCTCTGGGAAACCTAACTCAATGATAACGTGTTCTCACAGTGAAGATTTTTTTCCTTACATCCAAACATAACTTTGCCTGAAGCAACTTTTGACCATTTGCTCTTTCTGTCACCTCGTCCTTGTAAAGGTAGTGCAGCCATCTTTTCTATAACTACGTTTTAGCTACTGGAAGACTGATTAGCTCCCCTCACTAAAGTCTTCCCTACCTAGGCCGAGCAAACCTAATTCATTCAACCTTCATACTTAAACTTCTCTAACTTTTTAATAATCTTGATGGTCCTCCACTGGACCCCCTCTAGTTCTTCAGTGTCTCTTGAGAGAGGAGACCGGAGACCAAGCCGGACACAGTATTCCAGATGTGGTTGAACAAGAGTCAAGTGAAGTGGAGTGATCACATCCTTTCATCTGATGGCTATGCTCTTGCTGATGCAGCCCACGATATATTTTGTCTTCATTGCTGCAGGAGCACACGGTTGGCTCATGTTCAGCATGTTGCCCACCAGGATTCCAGGCTTTTTTCAGACCCCACTAGCAGAGCTTCTTAGGATTATTCCATCCTGGGAGCAGATGGGATCCCATTCCATGTCTGCTAAGACTCATTGTAGTCTGACTGACCCAATCTTCCAGTCTCTTTGAATGGTAGTGCTTTATCCTAGGGTATATCTGCCTGTGTGTATACCTGTGTCTGTGTGTGTGAGTCTACTGCTGAGCTTTCCAAGTGTCACTGTCTGAAAGTATTCTCTCATATAAGCATACACATGATTCAGGTTTGTATTACCCCTTGAGTTTTTCTGTGCTGTGATCTTAAACAAAATACAAACCCAGATTTCTAGTTAAGAGGGAAAGAGAAGGCACTCATGTCCTTCCCCAAATTACAAGAACACAACCTGGAAGCCCTAAGGCAAACCTCACTTCCCTGGCTGCTGTTTCTTCAACTGTTCATACTGGCCATCTGTCCCTGTATTAGCAGACCTGCTTTCAGCATCAGGGTAGAAAGTTTAAGTCATTGCAAAAGACTTGCTGTCTCCAAAAATCTGTCTCTACCCTAGGGTTATGTATATACAAGAAAACCATCTCACTTTTTTAGGATAACCTTCCCCAAGGCAGAGTCTTCTCTATGCCTTACCTTTTTAGAGCATTTTTTTCCTCCAATATCTATGGCTACTACTAAAAATATATCTTTATTTGGAAAGTAACAAAAGCGGCTCACTTGCCTAATGCTTCTTCCATTCTCTGTTAGGAATAGTATGTACTATTCCTTCAAAAAAAAAAAAAAAACTTTTCCTTGTATTTTTTTTCTATAACACAAAAACACTTCAGGTTGAAAGAGAAAACATTTGCTTTATCTCTATGAGAATTTTTTGTGCATGTGTCTGCTTATTCTCCCCTCACAGCCTGCAACTTGTGGAATCCTCTGTATGAAGCAGCCACTTGACTCTGGAAAGAAAGGAAGACTTTGCCTGCATCTCGAGGTAACAACGGGCAGTTCTCTGCACTGTCCTTTTCATTCAGCACTTTTTGAGTTTCAAGAAAAGATACTAGATGAATCTTTATTTTTTGTTTTTTTTGTTTGCCTGTTTTTTCTTCTTTAAATTACAGGCTAGATGTGTAATAAAGATTGGCTATTAAAGATATTCAAAATAAATAATAATAATACTTGAAAGGTGTTTTGTGTGTTTTGGTTTTTTTTTCCCCTGATAAGCCACAGATTCTGTCAGCTATAAATAACCTTGACAGGTAATACTCATGCCTCAGTTTATAATACTAAGCCTATAGAAGTTTGGTGTGTATATATATATATGTCAAATTGATTTGGGAAAAAAGACATTTTCCCATAAAAAAGAGTTTAGGATGAAAAAATATAGAATACATCTCCAAAGTATTTGAGATGCTCTCCATTTCTTTCTGTTGCTGTCTCTTCCTTTTTGCTAAAAGCCTTCTTTTTAAGCAGCAGGCACTCCAAAAACAAACATATATATATATATGTATAAGTATATGTATAAGTATATATGTATATACATATATACTTATATGTGTGTGTGTGTATATATATACACATTCATATCTTCTACATGCATTCAATCAAAAAAGACAGCCTAGAGTTTCTTTTAGAATAATGTTTTTCCTTTTTCCTCCCTTCAGCCTATCTCAAAAAAAAAAGAACACTGCCAATAGTTGTCAATATGTATTTTGACCAGATAGGGATAGCTCTACCAAAATTATATGCTGTTGAGCATGAATTCTTGTTTCAGCAATCCATCCACAGATTTTAGGAGAGGATATGCTGGGACTTAAATCAGGCATAAACTTGCCAGATATTCCCATTTCCAGCCCTTCCACACTGATCAGGTTCTCCTAATTTTCCTCTCTGCATACCAAAAGAAGAAATATTTCCTTAGCTCACACTTTGCAAACCAGCAAAATACTGTAACACACACACACTACGATCATATGAGTCATCTTATTGATTTTAACACTCAAGATCCAATGCAGGCATATTCTTAAGAACTTTGTTGAATGAGGACTGTAAACTGCATTTAAGGAGATTATAAACCCAATTAGCAGCAAAAGCTAATATTAAATGCATCAAAACATAGTAGAAAATCAGACTGCTTTTTAATATCACATTACAGAGCAAATGTTTCTGGAAGTTGGTCTCAAAATGGATGAAGCAAAAGAAAATTACGTTAAATAGCAAAAAGTTATACAAGATTGAAATCACAGTGGGAAGTTGTTCTTATAGAAATGTATTTCTTGAGTAAAATGGGTATATTTTTATTGCGACTAACATTTAAAATATTGCCAACTAATGTGGTTCCATTGTTTATGCAGAATCCAATTTCTATTTATTCTGCACGGAGGTTACAAGAGGCATCTATTTACTGAGGCCAGTTCAATAAATGAATGCAGGAGTGTGTATATTTACATTTATTCACACAAATCCATCATTTAACTACTTGTACTGCACAGAGCCCCGTTATTGAAATATATTGCTTTTTTTCTCTATATAATTCTCTCCTGTCTTATTTCATGTAGAGTTTTTATTACATTTCTAGTGCCAGACCCCTCCAACACTCTAATTGTTTCTCTTACTATCAAAATCAGTGTTAAAGCTCAGTAGAGTCTTTCTTTATAAACATTTGCTGAGAGGTTCAGTATTTCCATTTCACTTTAAAAAAATCCATGGACATGAGTACATACACCAAACAACAACAACAAAAACAAACAAACAAACAAAAATAGACACAGCTGACTCTTAAAAATACCCCAACACATGCACACATAAGTATCACATTCATAGCAATGCTTGGGAATGCTTTGTTTGCTCTGGATCAGGATCCAACTGCAATCAAATCAGCATCTCATTGGGCATGATTTTTATGGTGTATTTGATCTCCCATAGCAAGTAGGAGAAAATCAGAGTTATCAGGCTGATCTTATAGAGGTTAACACTTAAATCATGGGCTGCAAACATTCCTCCTGGGACTGGGGGGTGAAGAAAAATGCTTTCCAGAAAAGTAACCAAACATCGTAACGTGAAACTCTTACTTAAGTTGAAGGACTTTGTTAGGTGCAAACGTATTATATTCTGATAATTCCTTACTCCTTTTTTTAAAATCTGCTTTTCTGTTTTGGGATTGTTTCAAATATGTAAAATAAGCAGACTAAAAGCAGAAATTCATTTTATTTATTTAGATTCATTTTATATGTTTGATCATATCCTTTACTGACTTCCGTTTTTCAGTTAACCTTTTGCCAATTTTGTTTTTCTGCACATATCTACTGAATTAAAAAAACCACTATTTTTATTATTTTATATATATATACATAAAGAGATATATAAAAACACACACCCCAGAAGACATTTTTCATTTCTCATAGGAAGAAAGAAAACAACATGTATACAGTCTTAGCTGAGCCTGAGAGATTTCTCTGCCTATCTATAGAGCAGTATTCTGTTTACTGCTGATATTATGGCTGCTGTGACTTCTAAATTTTTTGTACAGCATGCAAACAAGATGAATGAATGTGAATCAACTTGCCTAAATGAATAGTTTCATTGAGGAACATAAAAGTAACTGTATAAAGGTTAGATTTCACACACAAGAAATGGTGTTCAATTTGTACTTTTCCTGTATGTTGTAATTTGGATTATACTAGATGTTTTAGCATGATGTCTATCTTAACAACAACAACAACAACAGTAACAAAAACTTCAAGGAAATGTTTAACTTAGACACATTTTTCTATGTCTTCCCATTACTTATTTTTTTCCAAAACAGATATGACTCCAGCCATCCTCAAACTGATGCAAATTAGTGACAAATATATATTTAATGAAGTTACATTGACATAGGATCACCATATCCCATGCCTCTTTTCAGCTAAAATATGATTATGTCATATTTTTGAATTCACCTTCACAAAAGGCATAAAAAATAGCTAATAAATATAAAGTGAAGATTCAGGCTGTAATTTATTTAAAATGTTTCCATGTTGATCATTGACATTTTGATCTCTTTAACAATTTGTTTTCTTGTTATCATAGAAGTTTCAGATAAAGGGCAATTTTACTGTCACAAATTGCTAGCACAGTAATGAACTGTCAGGCTTTTCTTAAATTATTCCCACTAGGCTTTCCTTTAGCTATTAAATTAACTAATCACTTTCTCATGCTATGGATTTCTAGCTTTGAGTATGTGTTGATTAAAGATCAGCATGTATGGTAGTTGGTCACCTGCTTGTAATTACAGCTCCAAGGCTTCATAGTTGAATGAACAGAGTCTGCTTCTGAATATTGGAAGTGTTCTTTCTCCTCATTGGACTATGATTCTCAAGGATTTCACTGACATCCAGAGCCAGATGTACTTTGCTCTCAGCAACAAAGTCTGGAGGAGTTGTTTTATCAAGAAGAGAATTGCACGGGCAGTCAAATTATGCTGAATGACATAGCTGATACAGGGATTTATGTCTCCAAGGTCATAACTTACACCCCTTGAATGAATGCCTGATAAAAACTATGGTTTCTGACCAATTTTTCTACTATCTGAAATATTTCATAATTTTTCAAGTCACCTTCTAAATTGAAGCTACTTTTATAACCAGTTACCAATATACTTGCTAAATCCACTACTAGGACTACTTATAAAAAGTATAAGTATCTAAGATAGTTTTTTCTTTTTAAAATTTTAATTATTCTTTAGATGATTATCTAGAAAATTTTGTATATACATAAATGCAGAAGGTGGAAATCTTTTGTTCATTCAAGTCTGGTCTGCATTCTGCATGCCATCTGGCACTCACTAGTCAAAGGTATTAGAGAGAATAGGCATAACTTGCAAATGCCTATTAACATATCATCATTCATTCTGCTTAAAATAAACATCCTAGGAATTTCCTGTTAGTGCAGGATTTGCCTTTTGGTTGTTTTATTGCCTAAAGAGAATACATAAGTTCACAGTCTTTATTACCTAAGAATGCAAACAATGCAACAAATATCTTGAGTCATGAGGCTGTAAATAGTTTAATCAAAACGCGAAGAGCTCAACTCAAGTAACTCTGAACTGCACTGTCATTTTTGGAGAAAATTAAAGAAAAAATCCACTCTCATTGCAAATGGAAGCATAAAATTCACTAAGAAGGCCTAAATAAGACAGGACAAGTTCCCTAGTGCTATGAAACTCACCAGTTAACTTGAGGTTCTCTTTAAAGAACTTGAGAAATGTCACACTCTTGGCACTCATGGGTTCCTAAATGCTTGTGACAGTGCCACATTTTGCTTATGTTCCATGAACTGTTGGTTGAAATCAGTGTAACCACTAGACAGATACCACTGGCATGATCATTCAGTAAACCCTATCATTATGTTGTCAGGATCTGAAGCTAAAAAAAAAAAAATGTTTATTCCAATTTATAGAAAAAAATTAATTTTCTAAACAAACAGAAGGGTTTGCATATTCAGTCAAGCACTATTTGTGCCACAGAGCAGCAAGGCCGTCTGCTCCCTTAAGGAAGGTGAGACAAGAGCAAAGCATGATGATCAGGACATCAGGGCAGTGGCCCCACATTAAAGGGCCAAGCCCTCACTAAGTGATGGGAGCAGAGCAGGGCCCACTGAACGAACTCTGTTCCTCCCAGCACCCAGATCTCCAGGCATGACTGTACTGATGATGCGGGTCCAAGAACAGGCTTCGAGAGCAGTCCATGTACAATGGCCTAGTTCTTGGACAATGAACTGCATTGCTACAGTGCGGACTCAGGTGGAGCAAGGACAAAAGTCTTGAGTTAAAAGCAGCTGCTATTAAGACAGTCATTCTTTCTGATCATCCACCCTACGACTGCTATTTCCATTAGGAATCTCAAAAGATATAATAAAAAAAAAAAAAAAGAAGAAGAAGAAGCCCTTAAATGTTAATCTATTTATTTTTTAAGTCTTTTTGCATCACTTGCTATGTACTTGTATATGAATTTATGAAAATAGAATAAACATATCAAATGTCACTAGCATATGTTTAATGTCAAATATTGAGGAACCGCATAAGGTTTCAGGTATATCTCTATTTGCAGTCTCAAATTTTGTAATATTACAGCACTTAGCTGCTTCTGTACCAACAAAATAAGTACAATGTTCAGGTAGTGAAAGTATTTTTTTTTTCTAAGTGATCATGTCTGCTACTCAGGTGCAGTATCGGCTTTACCAGCTAATGGGAAATAATGAGATGATGCCCTGAAGACAGTGGTGCTCTGTTGAAAATTTTAAAAATATACTATATAAGGGTTTTCAGTAGGTACCCATCTTGTAATCTCTCTTGAGGCTGGCTGCTGAGAGATTCAAGTATATGACAAAGTGACAAAAGAAGTTAGCATCCCCATTAGGTACAAAAATAAGACCAAAACAAATGGGCTTGTAAACTATTGAACCTGTCTCTAGCTATCAGCTCATCATTATCAGACAGCTTCCAAGGTGTAGCACTTGCAAAAAAAATCTGCAATATTTTATTCTTCAAAATGTAATTACACTAATTTAAATATGTGTTAGTTATTTAGTACCTAATGTAATCTTGGGTACTGAAAATCTGAATAAGCACTGAGCTGATTTATATGGATCTCACAATCTCAATCACATAAAGGCCTATGGCTTTTTATGATATATATCACACAGGTAGTGAGAGTTAGTGTACTTATCAATGTATACATTTAACTTCATCACTGGACTTCATCAGAATATTCCAAAGAAAGCAAAACTGTAATTGGAAAGTTTAGAAAATTATAATATTCTGTTAAAAGCTAATGTCTATAAGACATCCTTTCTAATGTCAGAGGTGAGAAAACAAAATTTTATGCAAAAATATATATTAAAACTTTTTGCTTTAAGAAGAGTCTCTTGCTTTAATGAGCCATACATAAAGACAGCAGTAAGATTAAAGCATAGAAACTAAAAAAAGAAATAATATGGGAGAAAAGATTAGTCACATTATCTAAAATTTGAATTAATTTCTTCATGGGAAAATATATAATATGAATAATATTGTACACTATTACATGAAATATATGCCTGATAATGGTAAACACCTGAAACAATATGAGATTTGCAATAACGTTTTTTCATTTTTATCTTGATAATTTAAGAAATGGTGGAAGTATTTAATATAATGATGGAAGAGACTACTTTAGAGCACCATAGGAAGTCAACATATCTAGACTTGTTTACTTTATGTATATATATGTGTATATATATAAGTTCTCTGAATTGATTCCGTTGTTGTTGTTGTTGTTGTTGTTGCTTAATTTCATTTGAAAAAAAAAAAAATCTAAGATTAGTAAATTCCCAGAGAAAATCAGTAGCTTAGAATCCTTGAGAAACTATTCTAATATTCCATTATGCTTAAAATTAAGAATTTGCATGTCATTAATAATCACATTTTGCTAAGCTCCAGCTTAAATCATTTGGTCTTATAATAACTATACATTATAAAAACTATGCGTAGGGAGCATAAGATATGAAGATTCCCATAAATGTATTTATGAACTGTGATGAAATAACCCATTAACCATCTTCTGGTTAAATGTAAAATATTGAAGTCCTGAAATCCTTCACTCTAAAAAGGTATGTTTTCTATATGCTATACATAGTTTTCAGTCTTAAAGAACTGAGAATTTTGATTATCAAAATATTATAATAGATGAAGTTTACTGCTTGGAGGGGCAGAGGGGGGCAGGTGAGAAAAGTTGTTTCACAATGTGATATTCAACATACTTAATCACTAGTAAATAAACAAGCTCAAGATACTAAAAAGAAATGCCAGAATTTTCCAAAAGAGAGTCACATGAGTTCATAATATGTTTGTATGAAATAGTATTTACTTTATATAGTGTGATGTTCATTTCTATGCCATTTATACTATACAATTCAGTTGGAATTAGTGGATTTCTCCTTTTTTTTTCACTGAAATAAGATAATTGGATTTAGCCATGATGTCTGCAATGTTCCAAAGAAAAAACAGTGTAACTTTCCAAAATAATTTTTGTCTCCATGAGTAATTTGTCCCTGACACTGATCATTACTGCAGATATTGATAATTATGCCTAGCTTAGAAATTTTAGATTATTGAAAGAATTCTTAAGACCTTCTTAAGGTCGCATCTTCTTGCACAGTTTACAATAGGCCTGTTAAGGTGTTCCACACATTTGTTTCAGAAATGGAGGCCACTTGCTTATTACATTGTACACTCTAGTACTGGTAGTTAGTTACCCTTAATGGAAATTCTGAATGTTTTCATTTCAAGAAAAGACATACTTTGGCATAATGCTAATACTTCTTGTGAACTGAGATGAGCATCCTTTAGGATGTGAAATTATATTGATGATAATATTGATATATTATAATGATGTGCCCTTCTGAGACATTGTGGACATGAATAAACTCTCTTTTTTTCAGCTCTCAATGACTTTTTTTAAACAACTAGCCTATAGAGTTTGAGTGTAACCATGCATAGTTAGGCTTAACTTACCAACATTCATGTATGTTCTATTTGCAGATTCAGTGATCTTGTAATTAGTGAGTTAGTAGTATTTACTTAGTCCAACAAAAATTTTTCTATAATAAACCCAGATTGTGCTAGGCTTAACGTAAAGTCTGTATTCCTAAATTGTGCATTTCTTTATCTGAGGTAGCTGAATCCTGACAGGGAGTACAGACACCTTTTTGAAAAGAGTAAGGGACTAATTATTTTTTACAGTAAGTTTACTGACTTCAGCAATATTTCATCATGAATGAATCTGGATTTTTTATAATGTATGTAGCATATTATTGTTATATATTATAAGGATGTTATTTGGTTACTTCTTAAAGAGTTATTAAATTGCACAATTTCTTTGAGGTTGCATTTTACCTGGATATTGAGTACGAATTGTGAATAACTTCTATTACATTTTATATTTTGTTCTATAGCTGTTTTAGTTCCATACATTCTACATTCATTTCACAGATTAGTTTCTACATTCTATGTTAATTTCATAGATTAGTTTCATACCTTCTACAGCTGATTTAGTTTAATACATTTTATGATTGTGTTGATAATTTAAATAATAGATATGCATAAAATCTTAATTTTAAGCAAAAATTTAAATTGATGAAATTAGAAAGAAAAGTTGAAAGCATGTTAATAGTATTTTATGTATTTGTCATGTGATTTTGTATATGACATTCATCAGAAGCAGGGACTAGGAAAGGAAAATATGCTGATTTTAGCTTTTTTTCCCATTTAGGCTTATTTTATTCCCACTGCCTTTCAAACACTTAAAGAATAACTCAATTCTCAGATGTAATGGTGCTCAGATAATAAGATGATAAGTACCTGTACTCAATAAACACTAAAATGTCCAGTGTACTAATGAAATCAGCAAGGTTCAGTAGCTTTTTGCTGTATAGTACGAAAACTTCCTCCCTGAGATGTAACCTATGCAGAGTGCCCAATTATCTGCTGGCAAAAGTATATTACCTCTCAAAATTTCATTTCACTGGCGGTGCTACATAACCCATTGCCTGACAGTTTCTGTAAGATCTGCCATGGAAGCAATTCACATCTAGATCAGGCCCTAAATTTTACTAAATAGAAAACAAGCATTTTTTCCACTCTATTAAATTGCCAGTGTAAACAGTATTTTGGCAGCAGGTTATCACAGAGTTTCAAAATACTTTCTCTGCAATCCATGCTTAAATTTATAGTGACATCCAAGTAATGACTCTTAGCTGTGTAAGAAAAAGGCTACAGATTTTCTTACCATATGAGATATAGTAGATTTGTGGATTCACAGATGGCCAAAAAAATATTTCTAAAGAAATTATATACATCCTGTACAACCATGTTGGAAACTTGACCATCTGAAGTTAGGATTCTAGAATGATTTTTGCATCCACAAAGACCTAAGTAAGTACCTCTTCTCTAACTGAACTGCTGAGCATCTGAGATTTCATTTGAAAAAGTTGTTGTAAGCAGTCAGCATTTTGGAAAACTGGACCTGTAATACCTTTCTCAGTAAGTAGGTGTAACACACAGTGCAATACAAGTAAATATGCATGAGCCAGATTTTAAGCACATAGTGTTAAAATCTTTGGCTGACATTTCCTTAAAAAAGATATATGATTCACATATTTACCATTCTTTAGATTAAAGTGAACGTGAACTAATATTTGCATTAAACTGTTTCTCAGACTGGTATTTCTAGAAGCTTCAAACTTTACCTTAGTTGACTGTTATATTAAAGGTTATTCCAAACATTGACAAACTTGTAATAGGTGTAGCTGGAATCAAATTTTCTGGGACTTAGATTGTGGTAGGTGATGCAGGAGAAAGCCAATATGATTTACTAAGGAGAATGGATAAGGAAATCATGCAAAGATGGGTTTTATGCATTTGGCTTGAGAAAGCTATTCCTCTGATATAGTACAGAATCTCTAGCTAGAGATGATGAAGCATGTTGCTGGATCAAGGGTTCATTTCGATTAATTAAATTATATTTACTGCAGAGCACAAGTCATTTCTACAAAATGCTGCATAAAATCCATCATACTATCCTCAGCATTCTCTTTATATCTCCTCTACAAATACACATCTATGATTTTTCCTGTCTATGTCTTCTTGTTTGCCCATTAAGTTTCACCAAGGTTAATTTTTCATAAAAACAGAACAAAATAAAGCAACAATAAGAAAAACTGTATCCAGCTTTGTGAAATATGAACTGATGTATGAGGTGGCACTCTGGCACAGAGATGGCCAATTAGGAGGTGAAGTTCAACTAAGGATATGAGCTCCATTGGATTTGACAACTGATGACTAACACAGGGGCTAAAGACATGACAGAGCAAGGCAGAAATGACAGTGACAGGACTAAGCTGCAGCAGTTCCTTGAGGCTGTTCAATTAAGGTGGAGAGCAAGGTCTCTCTATCCTTGCGCTGCTTGTGATGAGGCTGAGGGAAGTAATTTCCGTTGCTACTCTCCCCATCACCTGCATTCTACCTTGCTGATGTTTGTTTCCAGGGATCCAAGTCAATCTGGTTTCAATCTTATGACCTCCAGAGCACATAGATGTCCTGCGACACAGATACAAAAATAAAAATGCTGGACATGTCTCTACCAGGCTATCCTCTCAGCTACATCCTCTTGTCTTGCACCACAACAGCCATTAGACCATGAGTTTCATCTGGAGATAAAGGCTCATAATCTTGAGGATGAACTATGTGACCCCTAACTTGTCATCACTGCCTGCATTTGTTGAACTACACCTGCCTAAGCATTACCTCTGCTGTGTTGCTAGTCAAACATTTCCCCTGGAGGAGAATGGTAAGATGCCATGGAAAGTGAAGGCAATGAAAGTGCATGCACAAAGGAAACAGGCAGTTCAGGAATGAAGCAGTAGGAAAACTGGAGTTCACGTGTGAGGACCTGATCACTGCTAATGACCTCGCTACTTAGGGGGAGAGTTCAAAGAATCAAAGAATAATTTTATGAATGCGATCTAGCAATAATCTTGCAATTTAAGTCACAGTGGGACCAGACAGGCTATGTTTAAGAGTGCTGTAACTGAGCTGGTATCATAGCAGTGTTGCTTTTTATCGCCTTTGTAAGGTCATGGACTCAGAGCAGTTTCTGATGCTTGTAGAAAGGCAAATGCTGCAAACAACTTCAGAAAGTCCAGGCAGCAGGATGCACCCCATGCACTGACACAGGCTGGGCTGCCTGGCTGGGGAGCAGCTCAGCAGGCAGGACCCAGCTGTCCCCAGCTGGGCACAAGCCAGCAGTGTGCCCCAGCTGCTGAGATGGCCAGCAGCATCCTGGCCTGTGCTCGCAGGCGCATGGCTGGGAGATAAAGCGGAGGGGTTAGGCCTCTCTATTCAGTTGTTATAAGAACACATCTGGAACCCTATATTCAGCTTCGAGTTTCTCCTGTATAGGAAAGACACTATCAGCAGAGGGTCCCCAGGATGGGCTGCAGCCGTTGTGCTGTGAGGAGATGCCGGGTGCTCAGGGCTTGTTCAGCATGGAGAATAAACATGTTTGCTGGGGACCTAATAGCAGCCTGCTCATAGCCCAGTCTGAGTGGATTAGCAGGAAGATAGCGTCTGCATCCTCACAGTTACGCATTGTAGGAGAATGAGAGGCAATGGGCATAAACTTAAACAAGGGAGGTTGAAACTAGTTATAAGGAAAACCATTTTCCCTAGGTGGACAGCTAAGCAAGGGAACAGATGTTGATGCCTACAGATGATGTGTAATTGCCATCTTTGGATATCTTCAAGACCTAGCTAGATAAATCCCTGAGCAACCTGGTCTGACCTTCTAGCTGATCCTGCTTTGAGCAGGAGGAGGGCTCTTACAGACTGAATGATTATATAGTTCCAATGAGGAGGAGTTTCTATAACCTCAGGATCATAATTAAAGCTACCTTTAGCATTTATACATACTGCTTGTCCTGAGGATCGTCCTTGTACTAACCTGCACTGTATTTCTCAGATTATTTCTCAGATTATTTCTCAGAGAACACATTCCAGTGAGCCTTCCCAGGTCTGTTTTTGCGCATCTCTGCCACGTGCTCCTCTGGTAATATCGTGGAATCCATTATAATGGACATAAAGAGAGAAAAAAATGTCAAATAGAAGCATTGATGCTCAATGTTTTTTCATTATTAAAAAAAAATATCCTATGCATTCTTGACTAGTGCCTACTCAAAACCTGTGTCAGCTCTGAATTTCATATTTTACACATCAGCTGGGGTCAAGACAATCCTTTTACATCATTATTTTATATAACATATATACATATGTTTTCTCTGACTTTTGAACAATTTCTGTTTTGTTAATTTATAATTTATGTCTTTTGTTTTCATTGTAGCTCTTTAATTTCCTTTCCACTTATTTGAACAATGGAGAATAAAATACTCCACATACATGTACAAATGTAAGAAACATTATTGGAGCAAGGTGGAGGGAGAAGTGGAAGAGAAAAACACATTATGACTTTAAAACCCCCAAACTGATTAAAATATTCCTTGCTATTTTCTATCTGGGAGCAGTAGGAGCAAGGCTGCTCCATAAAGGGTGTGAGCTATAAGCCAAGGGTAACAAGAGATGAGGCTGGAGCCTGGAACAGATTTGGAGGCTGGAGCAGATTTGTGAGGTAGAGACTGATGGCTTCAGGCTGCAGGTCCCCTTGGGGACCTGACATTTTCTTACTCTCAGTCTATTCTCTGCAGCAAGGTAAAACATTAATCTCATTATTATTTTTTATGTAATTTCACTATAAACTCTTAGCTCTTTATACTTATTTCATCCTTTTTTTTCTTGCTTCTGATTTAAGTGACCAAAATTACAAACCACCATATGTGTTGAGATTGTCAGCAACTCCAAGAAAATGTACCAAATTGGAAAGTTTCTCACCAACTCAGTTCTAATGCAAGAGATTGCTATACTTAGATATGCATTTCCATACTGCTTATCCTTTACTACCTGAGAAACTACTTTTGTAGCGTAGTTTATAAACACAGAAATTTCTTAGGATCTTTTCCAGTGCAAGACTTGCAACTTTGGAGGAAAAGGATCTCTGTAAATATTTTTTTCCATTGCTTTTCACACAGCTACTAACCTTTCCTACAGATACTTTTTAAAATTTGCTATTTAACTGGCTATTTTTATAAGGATTCTAATTATTCTCTGTTCATTTTCCTACCAATCAGTGTCACAAAGGGAGTATAATTTTTTAAATGAATGTAAAATATGCAATAGAGAACCTACACATCATTTAAAGAAGGTAATTGTGCCCTTTTGGTCAAGAGATAAAAAATGGGGCAACAGGGTCTATGCTGTGTGCATGAAAAATCATTTTGCCAGCTGGAACAATGAAAATGTTTACAGTATGTTCACAACATGATTTATTGGAGTTTACAGCTCTGGGATGGGTACATTCTCTAAGGTACTAGATTGCCTGGAGCCTACACATTTCACCATGTTCTTAAATCGTTTCCAAACTACTCTTAAAGTATATTAGATATATTTGCTAAGCTTTCTTGTTTTCTGACAGCCAGAACCACAAATACAATCTGTGGAATCTATGTGAACAGATGGATGAAAGGAAAAAAAAAAATAGACTTTGCCTTGTAAATTCACCCCAATATCTGACCAGCGACTTGTAGATGTGGCTTCAAGAATAAGTAATAATGTGCTAGCACTATGATATTTCTGAAAGTACAGTTTAGTTGAGAGATATTTTGTCCAGGATTAGTAAACTCATTTTGTGATGAGACAGTGTGTGAGGCGGCCTGCACCCCGGTGAGGGTGGCGACGGAGGAAGACTCCGGGGACGAGGCTGATGGCTCAGGTCCAACTTTATTGCGCAGCTACAATTAGCTATATAGCCCAGGGGTTGGGCGGAGAGTCAGGGGATCATCCCTGTGGGAGGTGTATCCGCTGCCAGCCAGGCCTCCGGACTGCACCCTCCCACAACAGTGACTTCAAAGTCTGATGGAAAGTTTATGAAATGGTGAAGAACAGCCCAGAATCAGAGTAAATCAAAGTCTGATTTACACAGAATCATTCTTGTCCTAAACAATGTATCTTCCCTAAACAGCATAGGTGAAGAGAGGATTTACGCTATTTTAAATCAAAGTACACACATATGGGTGTAGACAGACACAACCTGAAGACAAGACATTATTATCTGGACAAAACACCACCATAGTGCAAACAAATTATTTGAAAATAATTCTTCACTGTCAGCTTACCCAAAATATGAACACAGTTCATTCGTGTTTGCCTACATTTGGTGGTGTAACTAAAGCAAGGTATAGAAATGTTGGTGTTAAATCATGACTTTTGGTACAATTAGATTGACAAAGAATTGATGCCTATTGCAGTTTCTAATGCATGAATAGACACAAATGACTGCTTAATGTAAAATGAAAGTATCGTATTAATGACTATCAGATTTCTGTATTCTGAAAGTCGTTCTAAAAAACAGACGGCCACTTGACCAATCACAGAGATCCCAAATGACACACAGTTATTTATGTGTATTTGACAGAACTTTAAGCTGCACTATGAACAACTTTATCTATTTTACGACAGATTTTTAGTGACATTAGGATAAAAAGGTTGTGGAGATAGCAGTGGAAGATCTCTGTGCTTCATTTGCATTTCACCATTTTCATCCATTCTTTTAAAGTCATTTTAGCCTTGGCATGTGTCTCTAGATCCTGAAAATGTAAACTGTCACTGTTACTACTATCATTTTTGTTCTTGAATATATATGTATATACACACACATATAAATACATATATATACACACTTAAAGTGTTTCATTTCTTTACCTATTTTGACTCTTTCATCCTTTCATCTAGTTTGAAGTATGTTAGGCAAATATTTGCAATACATGATGGACTTGTTACACTTACTTTTCCTTTTTCTTTTATGTGTCATCAGTTTTTCTGAATATAATGTGGTTATTTTATTTGCTTCTAATATTATTACCAACTTAGCAATATGTGTATACATACCATATATATGCACAATATACAGTTACATCACAATATTCTTTTATTAGGAAAGCCCCTGACGCCTTATCTGGCATCAGGGATTATTTCAGAAACTGAAGATACAGTACTATAGTAGCAAAATTCATAAACCTAGCATTGCGACAGTTAAAATGCTTATAACAGTGATTTAAAGCTTTGAACAAAATGCAGATATGATGGCTAAAGACTACATCACCTAAACCTTGAGACACTAAGGATAATAGAAGAGGATGCCTTGTGTTTGCTTGAGAATATTGATAAAATTAGAGCAAAGAGCAGGTGATCTATTCATCTTACTTAATGATAGACAAGGTCCCACTATTGTGTGGACTCACTTCTCTTCAAGAGAGGAAAGAGGAACAAATGATATAAGTGGAATAGCCTTTGGACAGTTACGAAAAAAAGGAGTGAAAAAAATGACTTTCAGTGTTTTTTTTTGTGGCTCTGGAAAACCATTACTGACAAAAGGCGAAAAATCAAGTGGAAGGCTGCCCTGGAGTGCTGCTAAACCTCTTACTGCAAAGCCATCTACTTTAGGAAGGGACTTCAGAACCACTTTTGAGAGGACACACTGACACAAATGGACTGCAACAGACACGTTAGGAGCAAAAGGTGATTTCAGGTCTCCATCAAGCTATTTAAATAGTGGAAGCAAAACACAAGCAGACGTGAGTTAATTAACTAAAGAAAGTATTTTAGATTTTGGAGAAATTAGTGCACAAAGGCAACAGAAGATTGAGAAGCAGACCAAGCATATACATATATATATATGTATGTATTTATATATTTTAATTATGACCATAGTAGGTCTTCTGTTCACTTGTCCTGCTAGAAGCTGTTTCCTGCTGATTGTCCTACTGATTAACCATGGCAGATATACGGAGGTAAAAATTAACTTGAAGGAGTTATCTAGGCAGAAAATATCTCAGAAGAGGAAGACTAGAAATAGCCAAGGTAAGTTAAAACACTGTAGCCAGGCACACTCATGACATTATTATTTCAGCCCTATATCACAGAGGCAAAGAATATGGAATAGAATTTATTTTTACACTTTTCAGGATAGGGAAGAATTTCTATACTCAAATACATGTATAACTCAAGTAGACATTTGTCCTGTGTTGTCCTATGTAAATTGGTAAAAGTATGTACTCTTATTATGTATATATACCTATGTTGATATTTATATTAGTGATTATTTTTATTCTAGAAAAGATAATATTGCTTTTCATCTTCCTAACTGATATAGAAACTTGGAATTTCCCTGTGCATTTCCATTTCCATTCATGGAGTTTAAAAACAGAAAGAGACATTAGATCATGTCTTCTGGCCTCCTGTATACCAGAAAAATCATTTTCTCCAGCAATCCTTTGATGAAGTCTAGTAACTTTTGTTTAGCTAAAACTCATTATCCAAAAAGGCATCTAATTATAATTAAAAGATTAATAGACAGAGAGTGCATTTCCCTTCACAGCTTCCCTTCCCCAGGGTTAATCACTGCTTTATTAAAAGGGTACATGACATTTCCAATTTACCTGACTTCAGGTTCCAGCCACTGGTTTCTGCTATACCTTTTTTCTAACAAATTAAATATCCCAGTACTTTTTATTCATGGATATGTTTGTACACTGCAACTAACTTTCCCTTTTTAAAAAGCTAAAGAGATTGATTTCTATGCATTCTTCAAAGAAAACAATCTCTTCAAAGAAAACAGTCTCTTCACCCAGAGGATCACTTCCACAGCTCTTTAATGTACTTATTCTTTCTTCAGCCTCTTCTTGAAAAGGAGCCATCTGAAGACTGTAATGTTCCAAGATCCACCCAAACAGTGGTTTTCCATGGATTGTTAGTCTTAATCAATACTCCTCTATTCATTAGGCTATATTTTGCAGTATTTTAAAAACACAGTATCATGCAGTCTTTATGAAGTCACATTCATGTTTGTTCTTTCAAGGGCCACTGCCATTGTATGCCCAAGCATTCCAATGTTATTTTGTAATTTTATTTCTAATATGTGTTGTACTAAGCCTTATTACAGAAATTTACTAGTTGAGGATCTTGCTACTGATGCAGTTCGAACAAATAAAAAAGATAAAAAGAGAAACAGACTCTTTGTATAGGCATCACTAAAGACAGTTTCCAAGGTAAATGTGGAAATGACATGTAGGCCACCTCATTATTTGAAGTGTCATGTAACATAAGGTAAGGAAAAAAAATACACAGACACTAAGACAAATCCGAACACAACAAAAAGTATAAAACAAACATGGCTACAAGTTTTAGTGTAGAATTGAGTTTGGTCTAGTCCATTCTGTTTTGCAGCAGTAGATTGTTATTTAGTATAATAATTATTAACGTTACTAACATTTTACCCTGCTGATAGGCTAGGGAGTAACAAACTCTCTAAGCTACATCAGCAGTCTCCCAAAGACTCCTAATAAAGCAAATAGTCAGCATAACACTTTTTTACTGAATAGGTATGACTTATATTCTATGCTTCCAGATTTATGATTTTAAGTATGGCTGTAGAGCGAAAATATATACTAAGTGGAACACTTTTCAAATGATACAGACATTTTTGTTTTACTATGTTCTCCTCCTTATGTTTCATTCCACTAACTTATATGGCAAATAAAAATCTTTCATATTTATTTCCAGATCTCTGATAAAAATATTAAATAGCACAAGTATAAGGCCCTGTAGAACCTATTTGAAATACTCTCATCTGACTGCAGTTTTCTTTTGTTGAAAAAAAAACAGAGATTTGACAATTACCCAGTTCCTAGTTAATGTGTTGATGGTCAGTGATGTATTCTCTACTCATTTTCATTAACAAAGTTATCCTAGAAGCACTTTAAAAAGTATTTCTCCCATTATTGTTATAGGCGAAATGTGATCAATTTGTATACAAATTGTCCATAAACCTGTCCATAACAACTGTCCATAACCCTTCTTTACAGATGTTTACAGTTTGAAGCAATTTATACTTCATAATGCAAAATGGATCAAGCAACATTAAGAAAAAGGGTAGGTAAATACAGGTAAATACATAAGCATTACATACTGATCATTAATATAACGATCTTGCTTTTGGGAGGTACTTAGGAAAGTAACCTGAGTCTCAACTGTGACGAAATTCGAATTCTTAAAGTGTCCTGATATATTTGTTTGTTCCTCCCCTTCCCTATCTTCTGAGAAGTGAAATTAAATCACAGTAGCCTGAAAAGGAAGTTTAAAAAAAAAGGATTTGCAGAATTAGGTCTCTCATTATTTCTCATCATTTATAGTTGCTGTAGAGTATTTGGTAGTTATGATCCAATAAATTGTGCCATATTCTGTTTCATTTAAACTTGGTAAGTCAATATACCTGAGTACCTCAAGGACAAAGCACATTTCTAATGTATTAACATATTTTCTAACTTTTATTTCCTGTATCCAGTTTTATTTATTGTATTTGTGTCACAATTGTGCACCTATGCAGACATTTTTACTTAGCATGCAATAGCAGTCACCAAAAATGCTGTGATGAACAATTCAGTATTTAGTATTCCTGTAACACTAAGAAATGCGAACATTTAGTTCTTGATTTTAATTACAAAGCACGCATTTTATATAGCTCTCACCCATTAAAACTGTTCTTTGGTTCCTTTAGCAAGTGAGCAGAGTATGAATAAGAGTCAAGATTTTAGTAATTTCTGTATGTGTTTTTATATTCATTTCTGTCAGCTACAGTAAGTCAGATCTGTTGGCATTTTCCTCGAGCAGAGATTTTGTGTGAAATCCAACTCATGACTCTCTTGCATACCAAGGCTGGTTAAATCTTCATATATTTCACACATTCTGTTTTTTTCCAAGAGAAGCTACCTTATTCTCTACGTGCAATATAGCCATAGGCTGTCATTATAGAGTAGAATGAAGAAGTTACCTTAGGAAACAAGGATAATAGAGTCAGCTCCTGTTGTTTCTGGGTTCATGTTCGGTTCGCTGTTGTCAATGCCAGGAGATGCCTCTAAGCATACACATCAGGAAGAGCATAAGGGATTCTTGATTATTTAAAATCTGAAGTTGTAATTTCCTAAATAAAAATTATATTTTTTCACCTGCTTCTATGTAACCTTTCTTTCTTTCTTTTTTTTTTTCTTTTAGTGTAACTTAACTTTTTAGTGTACTGGTATTTCATTAATACAGAGACGGCTTACCTTTCACTTAAAACCCTTAGAAGCCATAGTAATGATCACAACTGTGATTTTTTCTAGAAGTTAACTAAAGTTCAAGTGAGACAGAGCTTGTTGGTATGCATGATCTCTAAAAGTCAAGGCATTTTTGTTAAATAGCAAGAGCATGTATTGAGGAACTTAGCCTTAATGATTTAATTTTAAGAAAAAATATGACCAATAACAGACACAGAAAAAGTGCGTTGCTATCTTAAGAATTTGGTTAGCAAGTGTATATGCATAGCACAGTAATGTACATTACAACATTTAAAATAAATTTGAAATACTAGAGTCCCTGACATCCTATATTGGGTACATAAGGTCCCTGTTTGAACCTAACGTTTCCTGACATCTGAGCCAACACAAACTTAGATAAATCACTATGCCGTTTATAAAACTGCTGTCTTCTGGCTCAGAAGCATTTACTACATTTTATAATAAACACCAAAGCTTTTTCTGTTCATTGGTTTTGTCTCTCCTCCCTCAGAAAGTCTTAGCAGTATCCATTCTGACTTCCTTATCCTTTCTGATTCCCTTGCTTAGGTCCATCCAAAATACCATGATAGATTAAGGCGGTTTTAGTTCATGCAGTCTTTCCCCTCAAACTAGATTAACCATATATTTAAATTAATTTTATTTAAAAAATTTACAAAGATCAATACAAATCAGTGTAATACTGTGTTGCAATGAATGTCAAGCTGCATTTTCAGTGTTCAAAGTAAAATATAATTCTCTGAAAATCATCTGAGCAGTCTAAATCCTGAGTTATTCTAGATAAGATTCTGCCTTTGCCTTTTCCTGTCTTCTTTCCTCTTCAGTTTCTCTTCCTTTTCCTTCTTTTCATCTTTCTTCTCTTCATACTCTTCTAACCTTTTTTGTTCATTTCTTGACATGATTAGAAATAAAATTAAAACAGATTTGTTTAGATGTTCTTTAGATAGATAATGACTTGCTGATAAAATAAAATCTAGACCTGTTTATGGTTCAGTTTATCTTTGAAAAAGATAGAAGAAAAAAACCATTCTTTGAACAAATAAAGCTCCCTTTTAAATACTATTCCAAAAAATAGAAAATCTTTACATTTTAAATCTTTTTGACAGTCTCTTAAAATAATCTGGTTATTGGTAGGGGATAATTATATCAGTCGGCCATCAATTTTCACTTACACTGCTGCAGTTCACCAGAATTAAGTGGATTATATGTGATCATTAAGAACTTCTAAATTTAATGCCATATTGGGAGGTAAAATGACTTAGTCATATTTTAAACCTTGATGAGAACTTTAAAAATGGTGCAACTCAAATGACAGTGATATTCAAGCTTTGCACAGGAGACAGTTCAGAGTTCTTGCTTAAAAACATCACTGGCTCATTTGAATTCTGCCTACGCCCGTGAACTGCCTGTGAAAGGCTCCAGACTCTTGTTCTTTTGTATTATTTACTGATTTTAATGATGTCTTATTGCTTCCTTTTTTTTCTTTCTGCCAGATCCTTATGGCATGTTCAAAACTGGAAAGTTTAAAAGGCATAAGCGAAGATGCTGAAATGCTTTTTTTTTTTTCCCCCCCTTTTTTTTAGGATTGGACATATTAATCTGTGTTAGTAGGCACAACCAACTCATTCAACCAGACATTTTCATCAGATTCCAAAGACAGACTTTAGATTTCATTCAACCTCTATGCTCTTTATGAAAGACAGGGCATTTTCTACTCCTCCTACTTCATAGCAGAAAGCAAAGCTGCAAGCTGGGGACTTTTTTATTGAAAAGAAACGGCCTCAACTTAGAAAATTTTCCATGAATTTAACACTTCTTTGTTAGATTAGACCCATCACATCTATAGTTATTCTTTGGGAAGCTGTGAGCATAACTGAGCATGAACACAAAATTTGTTTGTGGATTTGCACAGGTATTTCATTAGAGAAAACAGTTTCCCAACACAAAAATACAATGTCAACTAAAATCCACATTTCCACATGTGTACTTTAGTAAGCTCTGTTAGTTTTGCAAGATCCTTTAATCTTTTAACCTACCTATGAAAATTTAAGTAGATTAGATGGAAAAATGTAAAAATAAAAGGAAACATAGTTTTAAAAAAAAATGCAAATAGAAAATTAAACAAGACAGATAGCTTTATTTAACAGGTAACTTTCTGCAGGAAAATTTATATAGGAAAACTTATCAGCACTTTTTTTAGATTAATATGCTGAAAGTTTAGCCATATTATTTTCATTCAACTTCAGCTAGGCTTGTTATACCAATAAGATTCAGAATCACCATTCAGTCCCACAACCTGTAAAGCTATCCTGCATCTCACTCAGTTGCAAGCATCAACCTTATTCCTTTTACATAGGAATTTATCCTGTTTTATTGACTGGTATAGCAGAATTCTTTCATGAAATTAAGCTAAATAGAAAGTGACACTAATATGTTATCTATGCTAGCAGACCTGATTCAATATTCAGCAAAAACCTGTTGATAGTTTTTCTAACATGCCAATATTACAAATATACTATTTTGAGGTTGATTTTAATACAATTGGGGCCTTCAGGCTATTTTTTGGTAATCTTCGATACTCAAAGTGAATAAGCACCTTTGATAAAGCATAATGAATTCAACACTAAATATTAAAAGATTTAGTGACTTAAATTGCAGATTTTATAGCATATAATTCAATGCGGTATACTTAAAAATTAGTCAGTTAATTGATATTTATGGGGGATACTGAAGTAAATGAAATACCATGAATCTTTAAAAAAAAAAAGAAAAAATGGATTTGGCTTCTAACGCTCTCTGAAAGAAAATTGGAGAATTATTTGCTAATTACTAGCTAGGCAAGATAAAAAAAAAGTAGGTACTGTAATAGAAGAAATATATTTTATTATTTTTGTATATTTACATTTAACTTACTCTTTTTTTTGTGTAAAAACTGAATGGAACTAAAAGGTTATGGTTTTCAGGACGTTGGTACTTTAAGATCTGGCAGTATTGAAAAAGATGCACTGAGAAAACAGAAAAGGTGCATAAACCTAGGAAATGTATCAGGTAACACTTGTTTGTAAAAGCTTCCTACATATGTTTGCTTGGAGAGAAGTTTAAACACAATGTTCTGGTTTAAAACAACACTTTGATCTCAGAAAAGACCATAAAGAATGCCACTTATAAGTTCTTATTCTGAGGGTGCACAGAGACAGGGTCCCTGCTGGGTGCAGAGTTAAAAAGAAATCCCCAGAAAGGGAAGTGGTGATGATCCCTATGGGCTCTGGGTGTCACCTGTCACAAACTAGACCTACATTTTAAAAACAGAGCAGGTGCAGGACAATGCATGAACAACCTTATAGTGACATACATTGCTTTAATCTGGGCTACATCCCCCTGTGAACTCTTGTTGTGATTCTTTCCATATTTCCATTTTTGATTATTATCTGTTAAAATGTGCTGTCGCTATGGTTACTACCTACTGTTTCTTGTTCAGTAGGGAACTGAATAGGGCCTTAAATGGCCCTAATGAACGTAATTAACTTGTCCATATTTTGTATTGTCTATACTTAAGCCCTGTTTAGAATCGTGTTTCTGTGTGACTCTCCCATCTGCATTGTTAGTCCTTACAACTGGACAGGAGCAGCTTTCAGCAACGCTTCATACTAGCAGTAAGAGGTCTGACATGGGTCTTCCTGCAGCAGGAGCAGCTCCAGTGTGCAAGCTCGGCCTAAGGTTAGGTTATGTAGTTTCAGAAAACCTTGTTCTCTGTTTCACTCCTGCTGCAATTTTGCCTTGCTTCCATTTATGTTTATCTTGGACAAAGGGGATTTCTCAACCTTGCCAATGTTTCCTTACCATTTCACTAATTGTCAAATGGCTGTTTAAGGTGCTAAAAAATTAAAAGTGCCCTGGAATAGTTAGAATAATGTATTAAGTTTTAGTAACCACTTGGTAGACAGATGAGAACTTGCAGCAGTTCACCAACTAATAGCTCTCAGACGACTTGAATAAGCAAGCCTTCACTGTTTAAGATAGCTTGCAATACTGAGCAGGAGTGGTAACAAACACTAAAAAATACTCAGTTACTATATCTAATAGTCCAGCGCACACACAATGTGTGTACAAACCCCTTTCTCCACTTTTCTGTCAGAAAATTTACTAGTAACCCCCAAATCCTTCTGCACAGCCTCTGACCTCTAGCATCCGCCAGCAATCTGTCAGCACAGCAATAAGCTGAGGGCCAACATCAGGGAGTGTCAGACAGCTGCTGCTGCTTATAGGGGAAATGTCCCCTGAGTAAACCTCATTTCCAGTAAATCTTACATTTTCGTGGTGCAAACCTTTAATCTGTCTGCACATGAACTGCTTGGGATTGTAATATCGTTTCATAAAGCTGTCTTGGGGTGTTAGAGGCTGAGCTCTACCTATAATAAAACCCCAATATGATCAGACAGGAAGATGACTAAATTATATTACTGTCCAGTACCTAGGTTGAAACGGAACATGTTAGAATCAGTTTTTCAGCTTTTTTTTTTTTTTTTTTTAATTACATTTGCATAAGGTTTGCTGAGACTCAGAACTGTTCCCACCTTCCATGGGGGATATATGTATTCCCAAGCAAAAATGCAGGAGCTACAATGCTTAGTGAGTCAGTTACATTAAAATTGTCTAATGATGTTGGGTGGAACTACAGAAAGAGAGAGAGCTTGATTATTGATTCAGAGTGAAATTACTCTCCTACTTTGAAAATGGGTATATTGCACTTTTTTTTTTGTGGTAGTTTACTATAACAAATGTCTGTTTTTCCTATTTCTTTTCTCTGGGAAACATGGTAAAGTGTTATCTGACATTACTGTCTCATTAGAACCTAGACAGGTAAAAAAGTAAAGCGACTCTACAGTTCTCTACTAAAAGTAGAATGCAATAGATTAGGAAAAAAAACCCAAACAGTCAGTTTAATCCACCACTATTATGATTCTGAAGTGGCAGATTTTGATACATTTTAATTATCTTACCCATATGTTTTAACTGTTCCTTGGCTTTAGGCCAGAACAGAGCACATTACAGCTGAAATACTGCTAAATAGAAGGCACTGAATATTTTTTGTATAAACCTGGAGCTACTGGTAGTTATAATTTAAATTCCACCTCTGTCAACTGACAGCCCATCAAAATTATTTAGGGGTAGAGTCTTTCTACCTCTATGTGGAACTGAAGCGCATATAGAAAGAAAAAAATGAATGAGTGAGTTTTCCCTACCACCTGAGAAGTCAATAAAAGGTCTAGAAAGATCTGCCATTCCTATATTTAGAAATTTCCCCGTGCTTCCTCTCCATAGATACTGGAAAGTGCAAATATTAGAAAAAAGAAAATATAGAGCAATCGATTATTTAATGGAAGCATGCCATGTACTCATTAAGTATATAGAAGTCTAAAAACATATAAATTAATATATGAATGTTCAGGAATGTTTTGAAATGTAATATTTGTTATCCATATATATAACTGTAGAATTACCATCCAGCTATAATGCCTGATCTCCTTTATACGTAAAAAAGCTTTTTGCTGCTATTTTCTTTGTGTTTTCTTAAAACATTCTAAATCAATTTATTGAAATGCAAATAAGATTTTATTAGAAAACAGCATAAAATAAAGTTTAAGTCAGTAGCAGTGTTGTTTCTTTTGTTTGATACTGTTCTAACTAGACCTCATGAGGATTGAAGATTTTTTAGATTTTTAGATTATGTTACTTGTGCACTTTTTTCTTCTAGTGATAGCCATTACTGCAAGAATGAAATTTTTAATTCAGCAAACACTGTATAAAAAGCAAGCAGAATTGTGCTACTTTGACCTTTTCAGTGTTCTTTATTTTAATAGCTGCTCATGTACCCGGTTTCATAAGAGGTTCTTACAATCTCTGAGGGTAAAAGAAGATAGTCAACCAATCAAAATATGTTACTTTTAAAAAGGTAAAGTGAATATGAAGGACATATGGGATATTTGCTATGTTATCTGTCATCTTTTAGAGACTGATTTTAAGGAAAATGGAAAACTGCAGGCTCTTGCCAAAAAATCTATTCATTTTTTGTTGGAAGATGCTCTGTGTAAGTAACTTGAAAATTAATGCATGCTCACATACAATGAACATGTTCATTATGATGAAAATACTAATGGAATGTATTGGTTTCAAAAAAGTAATGCACATAGAATTTAAATTAAAAATAGATTGTAAAGGCTGCAAAACATCCACAAAGTACAGCTCAAAAGTTTGATGACACAGTGCTTGAAAAAGTCCAATTAAGTATGTTTTTTAAAAAAAAAAAACTTTAAATATATTTAAAGCATACCTTGCATTTATGGCATTACTCTGTTATTATGGTGTAATAAAGAACATTTGCTTAGACTGTGTATCTTATGTTAAATGCCTTGGGGAGTTTTTTTTTTCTTTTATAATCAACAGATTAGTAACAGGTTATTAGGTCTAGAATGAGATTCAAGTCAGTCTAAAGTAGATGTCTAAAATAAGTCAGATTAATCTTACTCTAAAAGTGCCTGGTTTTATTCATTGACTGAAAAGGGTAATCCAGATGATTAGCTCTTGACACAGATGCCAACATTTTAGACATTAAAATTAGGCAATATGAATCCTAATTCTTTATGTCAAGGTTTAGAAGGTTAGAGAAGGTCACCAAGTCTACATATATTTCATTCACTAATTTTACTATAACATGGATTTTTTTTTTATTACTTTCACTGGAGGTGTGTTGCAGAACCTCATTGCTCTAATGGATAGTATTTTTGGACCTTTCAAAGTTGTAAAGATTCTGCATTTGAACACTATAAAACAAATTAATGCTCTTAGAGTTCCAGTAAAAAAAAATTCCATTTTATCTGTTCCTCTTATTTTAATTTAGTTCTCTTAATTGCTACCTTGAAGCAATATTGGAATGCCATGATCTTTTTGCACCAAAGACTCTGAAAGAGCATCAGTAATTTTTATTTTGGAATGAATAATCTATAATCTCATACATGAAGGATAATTAAAATTTTATTTTAAAGTTTATTTTTGTTCAAGCACGCCAAGAAAAAAAGAAAAAAAAATAAATAGAAGATATGAAGCTACCAGTGTTTCAGCTTTCAACTTCACATGGATGCTAACTTGAGCTCCTATAATATGATGACACTTGCAAAAGCAAAATAATTCTTATTGATCATCTGAAGATTTATAACTGCTTAATACGTGCAGTAGCCTCATACAGACATAATGTCCCTATGCTTTGAAAATATGAAGAAGATGTAACAGAAAAAAAAAAGACACTTCTCAAAGTTGACTTTGCTTTCAAAATAAATATACAGGTAAGCAGGGCAAAACAAACAAGCAAGCAAGCAAACAAAAAAGGAAATCTACAACTGTGCTGTAATGCACAGGCTCCTTAGTTTAAAGTCAGGCTGTTTGAACAGATAGACTTTTAATGGGACAAAGGTCAGCTAACTTTTTTATTTAATTCAAAGTAAAACCATGCATTCTCGTCTTTTTTCTTTATCTTAATGTGAATACAGCACAGATGAAAGCCCTCTTGAAAGATCAGTGCCATTCCCTGCAAGTAGAAGTAAAAAGAACCATCTGCCCTAGTCTCTGTTTTTCCTCTGAAATTCATTGGCAATTACTAGTATCATAGGTTCTTTTAGTGAGGCTTCAGACTGATTCGATATAAGAAATTTACCTTTGTTTTCCTCACTACAATTCTTTATGTCAAAATAACCCACAGATGGTGCAGTAATGTTTTCATATTCCTGTAGTGTCTAACTTAGAGCCAAACTTGTTCTTAACAAAAGTTATGGACCTACATTTCAAACTTATTAGAACTGAACTTCTTTGCCAGCTCCATTAAGTTCTTTAAATCGGGTCCATAATTAAAGTCAAAGGCATGTCTACAAATTCCTTCAGAGGCAGCCAGTTATTTCTCCCAGTGAGAGTCAGTAGTTACATTATAGATTTGTGCTGTACAGTTACTGTATTAGGTGGTCATATATTTATTGACTTTATGTCTAAATGGAAGAATAGAAAGGCTATTACATATATTAAAGAGTAGCAGAAGAAATGAAAGCAGTTTGACCAGTCTTTCACAGAACTTGTGTTATCTCTTCACCTTTTACGGAGTATATCCTTTGAATGTAAAGTGTCTCCCAGGTGAATGACAGCATTTATTGGCAGCCTTCACAAACTGCAGGCTAGAACTAAATAGGAAAAGTTATATTACACACTTAACCTTCTACATCTGTGGCTTTTTTTTCCTCTACATTTTTGCTTCAGGTATATAGATTTAGCATAATAATTGCCTTCAAATTGTTCAGAAAACAGAAAATATGAGTTGATTTGCCCCTGTATAATATTCTACAAGGCTAATGAGGTAAAAGCAACCTGTTATGGAGAACATCCTGGTGACATTCACACCAAGCTTGATACAGCATTAAGTAGCTTCCCCAGCTTCCCCAAATCAAGTTTATGAAACAAAGTGATGGTTAATTTCCAGATAGGCAAACAGATTGCAGGGGTACATTATCCAGTCATTTAGCACCTTCAGGTTTTTTTCAACTTTTAAGTTGCTATGATTTTTATTGCCTGTCCTGAAACTATATAGGTATTAAAGAAATCATTTCACTTTATGGAACTTTTGAAGAAAGAGAAAAAGGTAACAAACTGCATAATACAACAGTATGTATGAGGGGACAGTTCAGTTTTTCAAAAACAATGAAATGAGAAAAAGGAGTTAAATAGTTAATCTAAGATCTAAGCCAATATTAGATACAGCTAAAAAGCAAAATTTGTGTGTGTTTTACTTCTGTCTTATGATTAATTCTATATTATTTTTTATCAAACTCTACATATACATTAAAAACATCCATTTTTTGCTTAATTTTTCATATTTCCCTTGGTTTTACTAATCATTGATGATTTAAAACTTACTTTTAAATCCTTTTAATAAATATTTGAGATTAATAAATATTTTAAAGTATTTTTCAGACATAGCAGCATTTTCAGTGGTCAGATATTGAATGAAAGTCTTAGGTTTTAATACTGTGGTTGAAATTGTGCTTACTGATTTTGAAAGCTCAGTGAATATATTACAGCTAGCAGTATAGGCAGTTAACATATATTATAATGACACCAGGAATTTTTCCATGATCAATGTTACTGAGAATACTCTGCATGCATTTTGTTTTTCTAGGCTGGTTATTAACCATTTTCCCCCTTTATTTTTATGGTGTATGTTGGGGTTTTCAACAAAAATATCATTTTTATCCTTTTCCAGAGAGTCAAATATATTTGGGTTATTACTGTCCCTTGCAGCTTCATGTGATCATTAGACAAATGGTTAGAATTTCAACTGTTATTCAAAAATAGCCCTTCCTCCTGCCCCTATCCTCTCCTCGTCCCCTGCCCTGTGCCAAAAGAAAAAAATAGGGAACATTTTTGACTTGACTGCTCTTGTGTAAAAGGGGTTACATTATTGATAGTACAAGAAGTAAGACATCAGACATGTTTTTCTCCATGCTCTGAGTAAAAAGTTTGTTACCCATATAGTTTGTAATATTATCATTACTATGTAATTTAAACATTATCTCTTTAGCAGTTTGCGTGGGATAAAACCTCCTTATGAAGTCACTTTTGAAATTGTGTTCATTCTGAAAATTTCAGAAAATAAAAGAGAACGTAAAAAGGTTTTATAGAATCAAGTTAACATGTGGTGGAAGACCTTTTCCATACCATGACACACCTCTTGAGTTGCATCCTTGTTCGGAGGGACAGATTGGAGACAGAGATTATTATTTTTGAAAACATATTTCTATATTGATTCTTTTACAAAGATTAAAGTATCGTTAGGGGAGTATCACTGTTCCTCAGGTGCACACTGGCAATCTCAGCAAACAATCTAACACTTCTTTCATTGAAACTGATTTCAAGAAGCACCTGTTATGTAAGACTTAGGTATGTAAGACATATTGCTAGATGTGGTATTTTCCATATGAATTAAGATCATCTCACCTGTAAACCCCTACTCTTCAGGAGCTTACAATTGCTTCTGAACTATAGTAGCTTAAATTCTTTTAACTTTCTATTACATCACTGTATAGAAAAATATTTTATACTTTTTATTAATTTCAGCTAATAATTTATTAATGCATAATGAAAATGAATAAATTATCAGTAGAAATTAATGAAAAGTGATATATTATCCACAAGTCTTTAAAAATAGCTCTCAGAATTTAAATATTCTATAACTTCACTGGCATACTGCAGAATAGTTAACAGGTCATACTGTTCTGTTAAATTATGTTTCATTTTTAAAAGAAATACCTTGCATCAGCAAATGTATTTCTGATAAAGAGATTCTTAAGCCAATACTCAAGGAAGAGAATTTTACTATTTCTCTAGAATAATCACAGCCAAGAATTATATGTATTTAATATATAGTTGTTCCACATGTGCAGAAAATCTCACAATCAAGAACCAAACATCCAAAAAGGAGACAGAGGAGTCCTAAAACTTTATTCAAATAAAATACATATGTCCACCAAGCATATCCCTGTAGAGTCCCTCAGATTGCTGGAGGACGCAGCCCCCTTTTATCCTACATTCCCGGCCAAGGTAGCCCTCTCCTTTTCCCCATTGGCCAAGGTGCTCAGGAGTTACAGGCTTCCCACCTGCCTGCACCAAACTCCTGCCTCCTGTCAGCTCTTCTCACCTAAGGGCACCTGACTCCTTTGTCAGAGTCAGGGGCCCTTAGACTCTGCTCAGTCTCCCCCCGCATTTATTCCTTTGTCCCACTCATCATCCAGACTGTGGGGGAACTCCCTTATTTGTAAATATACAAACTTGTGTGTTCTGCTCAATTCCTCCGCTGAATCATACTGGCCTTTACATAGGTTATTAACCACTTGGTTTCCATAGGCCTGGCCACTCCTGAATAGTCTTCATATCCTCCTGGACTCCCACAGACCCAACATTTATTCTCCTGACCCACTCACATCAGCAGTACAGATCTACGGAGAGTTAGCCGGGGCTTCCTGTCCTCTTTCTTGAACGGAGAAGTCCCGATTTCTGGAGTCTTGGAAATCTTAACTCTGATATGATGAGTCCATCCATGCTCTGATGTCTTGATTGATGTTTCTGTGGTTAGTAATACCTGATAAGGTCCACACCACTTTGCTAGCAGTTGTGCTTCTTTCCATTCTTTGACCAAGACTCAATCCCCTGGTTGCATATTATGGACAGCAAAATCCAAGGGGAGGGTCTATGTGAGCTGGGCTCCCTGTTGGAGAGACTTCACAAGAGAAAGTATTCTGGCCACATATTGCGTTACATATATATCACTTATCTCCACCTCCCTGCCAGGCTGGGTGTTAGCAGGATAGAGAATCCCAAACATTATTTTAACGGGAGACAGTTGAATATCTCCTCTAGGTTTTGCTCTTATTCTTGAGAAATCGTGTCCATGGCATCTTAGTTTCTACCACCAATTTCAAAATATGCCTTTTAATGTTCCCATTCATCCTTCCCCCTCTACCATAGCTCTGGGGATGGCAAGGGGTATGCAAGTCCCATTGAATCCTCAGGGCAGTCATAACGCCTTGAAGGTCATTTCCTGTAAAATGAGTGCCTCTGTCTGAATCTATTGCCTCTACCAGCCCATACCTTGGAATTATTTGTTCTAAGATCACCTTAGTTACACATCCAGTTGTTGCTGAGGCAGTTGGAAGTCCCTCAGGCCATCCTGTCAACTGACACAGGATTACCAGAAGATACTTAAGCCTCCCTGTATCAGGCATCTCAGTAAAGTCTACTTGGCATCGTTGGAATGGGCATACAGCCCAGGGTCATCCTATCTTTGCAGCTTCTCTTGTGGCTAGGCCATTTGCCTTAGCGCAAGCCAGACGGCCCTCAACAGTCCATTTTGCCAGAACAGAAAGACCAAGGGCAGTGTAGGTTTTGAGGAAGGCTTCCACCAACGCTCTAGAGCCCCAACAGCTTGCTTCATGAAGCTCTTTCAGTATTTATAGGGCTAGGGCTTTTGGCACCCATTGTTTACCCTCCTTTGTAAACCAGTTGTGTCATCTTTCTTCTGCCCCACTATTTTTAATTATCTCTAATTCTTCTGGCAGAAAAGACATCGTTTCCAGTAACAGCTGGACTACCAGGAAAAGAGGGAAGATCTTAGATACTTCTGGTGGGAGTGTTGCTTTTTGAGGTTCCTCATCAGCCAGTCAATTGCCTACCTCTTGCTCTATGTATCCTGTCTGATGGCCCCTGACATGAGTTATGAAGATGTCCTTGCGTAGATTTACTACCTCCAGTAGGCGGATAATCAGATCCTTATATGCCAATGCCTTTCTTTGGCAGGTTAATTAGCCTGTTTCTTTCTACAGTTTTCCAAACATATGTTCCACCCCATATGCATATTTAGAATCTATAAAAGTATTAACTACCTTGCCTTGGTATAATTCACAGGCTCTTGTCAGAGCATGCAATTCTGCCGCTTGAGCTGACCAGAGGTAAGAGGTAGCATGCTTTCTCCCAGCAGCTCTCTTCCCTTGGTGATAGTGTATCCTGTCACTCATTTCCCTTCTATTACTTTTGCATTCATCAATAAATGCATTGTCCCTATCTAGCCAAAGAGTACCTCTCAAATCTTCCCTCGCCCAAGTCTGGACATCTATTATTACCTTCAATTCTTCTCCCTTAGGGCCAGTCAGGCAAGAATCTGGGTGAAACCTTCCCCTGCTGCTTAATTTTAAATCTCATCATCCATTTAGAAGTTCTTGCAGTTAGTAAGTTAGTCCCACTTGACCTGGAGTGGGACCTTGACAACAAGGGATTCTCCTGTGGTCAATTTTGGGGCTTCAGTTACCAAGAGGGCCATAGCTGCACTATTCTGCAGACAGTAAGGTCTCTCCTTAGTCACTGAGTCTGTCATTTTAGAAAAATAAGCTACTGGTCTTCACATGCCTCCATGCTCTTGCATTAAAATTCCTTTGGCATGGGTCTATAAGAGCTAAAGCAGGAACCTTAGTCAATTTATCTTTTAATTTTCTAAAGCTCTATTCTCCTTCTCATATCCGTACTACAACATTGGGGCTGTTTTGAGTTAAAAAGCCATACAGTGGTCTAGTTAAGCAGAAATATCTTCAACCCATGCTATACAGTATCCCACCAGCCCTGGGAACTTTTGTAGATCTTGCTTAGTTCTGAGTAATGGTACTTCTAAAATTTCCTCAATTCTTTCTGGGTCGAGGCATTGTAAACCCGTGGTCAAAACATGCCCCTAATATTTGACTCTTCTTTCCATCATTTGTGCCTTTATATTATGTTAATCAACAGAACACCTTCCCAGTTGGTTTGGCCCCTTTTGCACCAAAAAAAGTTCCTGACAACACCTGCCACCTTAACCAATAGAACAATGCCACAGATCAGTGGAGGGGAGAGAGGAAGTTAGTACCATGTTTGTTTGCCCCTTCCATCAGGATTCCTCAGCAGCAGGGAGCAGGCCAACTCCACGGTCGTTTCTGAGCTGCTCAGCTCACAAGTCATCTGATGAGAGAGCTGGGGCCAGATGGAGGGACAGAACAGGCCACAGATCTGTTTTTTAGACACCCTGCAGAACAAGAGGCCCTTCCCCAACATGCAGAGAAACCAGCTGCAGTGGTGATGAGAACCCCGAAATGATCAACACGGGCCGCTCACACATATTATGCTTTGACACTAGGTAGGGCCAGTGCTAGCCTGTATTGCCTATGCCATGTGTTGTTAGTCCTCCCTCCTCTTGTTCTCATTCAAAGGCAAAATACTGTTTACCATCCTCTGTGATAGGACATTCCCCAAAATTATTTTTCAAATCAAATACTGAATAGTACTGATACAAAGAGGGCTTCTGGTTTACTGTTCTATAGGTTCCATCGATATCTTGACTGTCCTTTTGGTATAAAATTGAAAGGAGATTGAGAGGACCCTGTGTCTATCCAAAAGCACACCTCCTCCTGAACACAATCTAAACTAACTTGAACATTTGGAGTCTATCGTATTTTGGTCCACCTGCATGTGCTTTTCTTCCCATAACTGAGGAGCTTTTTGCAAGATCACAATCTGCATTTCTTAGATATTCATCTATCTTTTCCCCCATCCCTATAGGATCATCTAAATAATAGGGTAGTTCTTTCTTTGTTCCCTTTATACCTTGGGTGATCAGGGGCACAACCACAAATCCAAACTGGGCCAACCCTGCCCGCCCCCCTCCCAGGCTCCTCCTGGAACCTGTTATAAAGGCCTTTGACTTTGAGGGCTTTTTGACAGCTTGTACTGGCTGCCTTTACTTGTTTTTGAAAGGGACAAAAGGTCCCATTCGTCCTCGTCTTTGCTCTCCCTGGAAGCAGGAGATGCAGAAGGGGCAGGAGCAGTGGCTCCTGATAGTTCTTTCTCTCTCCTTCAGTTTCTTGGTTTTCATTTTTCTCCTCTTCCATAGATTTCTCTAGGAGTTGCCCTTGACCATACTGACCCACATTTTTTCTCGATGGGACCCTTCTCAGTATCGCTGAAATACAGGCACAAAACCCAACGAAGACTAGGGTCATCATCCAACCCTAGAGGGGGTCACCTAAATCCACCTGGTAACATATATTCTGGCCTAGTGGTCCTTTCCATCAGACCCAGCATTGGACTACTTGAGGACCCCCCTGGTCCTACCTGTGGATCCTCCTGATCCACTGGCCCACCGTGGGCGTCCATGTAGAGGCTGTCACCCCTTGTCCCATAGTACTCACCAATGAGATTTCACCAATGAGTTCCTTTCCTTCAGACCTTGTTCTTTCCATCAGACGTAGCAGTAGCTGGTGATCTTTTCCTTTTCCCCATTGGCCAACTTACTTAGGAGTTACAGGCTTCCCATCTGCCTACACCAAACTCCTGCCTCCTGCCAGGTATTCTCACCTAAGGGCACCTGACTAATTTTTCCCCCTCACTCCTTGCTCCACTCAGTCTTTCCTCTGCATTTATTCCTTTGTCCTGCTCATCAGCCAGACTGTGGGGGAGCTTCCTTATTTGTAAAGACACAAACTTGTGTGTTCCGCTCACACAGATAACTCACAGATAACTAAAAGGTTTTCCATTCTAGTCCACAAATTCACCACTTTTTTGTTACAATATGAAGACTGCTTAATAAATCTGTTCAGAGAAATTACTTTAAAAGCTATATTTGTATTAGTGCTCCATCACAAAATATCATATTATTGGTAGAAGGACAGGACAGTTACCTTATATAATATTGATACTGTATGTGGTTCAGTGTTGGGTGGACCAGAACAATTGATCAAGCAGCTTGTAAGAATTAAGATATAATTAAGTCAAAATAGCTGAAATTCTCACCCCACTTTACAAGATAAGATAGAGAAGACTAAATATCTCTATATAGTTGATCTGAAACTCTCAGAAAAAAAAAGAAATACAACCTCCATAAACACTGAGTCGTGTCCTGGGAGAATACATTTCTAATATTTGGGGTCAGTTTCTACTTGCCTTAAGTAGGCTTACCATCTCAAACCTCATAATGTAAATATTTTTCAGAACCTAGTATCTTTTTGTTCAATCTGACACTTTCTTTGATAGGATAAGATGCTTTACATTATAATATTTGAAAAAAGATCCTTTTCAAATAATGTTTCTTTTAGCAATCATAGGAACATGTGAAAGTATCAAAATTAATAAATAATTGGCATTTGAACTAGGATTCCTATCCAAGAATAGTAACACATAGCAGGTCCTTCAGTTTAAATGGAATAAATATTTGTGTTGCAGACAATAAAAACTTTATATAAAAAACAGGGAATCATATTTGTCCTTTCTCTCCTAACTTTTTTTTTTTTTTTCCCTCAAGAAGTTACAAGATAAAGAATAAAATAGGAAGTTTTTATTTTTCATCCTAACTGAGGTTAGCAGCTGGGATGATACTGTGCATACCTTATCATGTGTAAATGAATTAATAAAGTATGTCAGCAGTTATTTTGTTGAAAGCTGTCAAACCTATTGAGCAGAACACACAAGTTTGTGTCTTTACAAATACAGGAATTCCCCCACAGTCTGACTGATGAGCAGGACAAAGGAAGATGCAGAGGGAAGACTGAGTAGAGCCAGGAGTGAGGGGGACAAATGAGTAAGGTGCCCTTAGGTGAGAAAAGCTGGCAAGAGGCAGGAGTTTGGCGTAGGCAGATGGGAAGTCTGTAACTCCTGAGTACCTTGGCTAAAGGGGAAAAGGAGAGGGCATCTCTCAGCTGGGAAACTAGGATAAAAGGGGGGCTGCGTCCTCTGGTAATCTGAGAGACCTCACAGAGGTATGTCTGGTGGATATATACCCTTTATTTGACTAAAGTTTTAGGACTCCTCTGTCTCCTTTTTGGATGTTTGGTTCTTGATTGTGAGATTTTCTGCACACTATGCAAAGAGTACTACTCAGACCTTTTAATTCTGACACCCACCATGAAAAAAGTTCAGCAAAAAGGTAGCTCTGTAATTTCTTCATCCAAGTTTGGAGACACTATCTAACCAAGAAAACAAAAGATTGCTAGAAGAATTAGTTCTGTGGTTTAATATTGGTTGCCTAAACCTCATAGCTGTTCTCTAAAAAACCTTTGCCTATAGTCATAGATGAATTTCTCTCTTGAAACTGAAAGTTTTGTATCAGCATTCCTATTTGAGAAGTAATATGATGATATAAATAAGTGTTGCCATTCTCTAACCATAATGAAAGTACACAATCTTTGTGTTTTTTTGTTTTTAAGGGGACACTTAATAAAGATGCTAAGCTGTTGAAGTTTTCAACTAACCCTAACCCTAACCCTAACCCTAAACCCTAACCCTAACCCTAACCCTAACCCTAACCCTAACCCTAACCCTAACCCTAACCCTAACCCTAAACCCTAACCCTAACCCTAACCCTAACCCTAAACCACAGTTGTGATAAACATGAAGTGTGTTACTACAAAAAGTATAACAAAAATTTTTGACCTACTCTGCTATTTTAAGTAGTTTATGTGATTTTTCTCAAACATTTTATAGTTCTAATAAGTGCAAATGAAGAATCTAATTAAATTCCTTGGGTAACCAAGGAATTCTATTGATTTATTTATAGCTGTTAATATGAACATAGTTGCTGCTACACCTGGATATGTCAGATCCCAAAATGTTAAGTTTTATATAGCCTATATTTCTTTTAGGATTGCAGACTGAGTTATGTTATATCTTTATCTTTGTTGTCAGTCTAAATTAGTTTATTGATTTGTATTTGAGTTCATTTCAGAACTCTATTTCTGTTTGTTCCCTAGAGTGTTAAGTGTTTTCATCCAGAATATGAAATTTATTAATGTTAAAGGGCATTTTTGTTTTGCTGTACCACTGTCTATTTTGAATATCCTCCTTGTATCCTATATAAACTACAGCCACTGCTACATATATAGATAGATTAGTATCATACAATGACTTTTAATTAAACAATATTGTGAACCAATTATTGTTTTGAAGTTCTTAAAGAATAATTTTGTGTAATTTAAATTTAATACCATGTAGATTATGATATGAGGTATCTACTTGATTAATACTTCTTAAGCACATTGTTTCTAATGATGGTCAAAGTTTTAATGAATTAATTTGACCATCGTTATCGGTAATGTGCTGGAGACTCATTAATCTAAGTGATATCCTATCATATCTTATGCAGAACTAATTCATCTGAATGGGAATTTGCAAATTAATTTAGTTTCCAATATAAGAAAGGAATTTATGCCCAATCCTGAATCAGAAAATGAATACAGTCTGGTATATATTTTTTGTTAAGAGTTTATGAATTTGGGAGGATATTTCTGACAGATAATATAGTTATATTCCTTCAACTGTACAAGTGTAAGAAAATGTATGAGGCTATGAATTTTAATGGGCAATAAATTATTCTTTCACTAAGACTGGAAAAAATCTGCAGATTATAAAAGATAATTGTGTCTCCAATTATGCAACTGTTTCCAAATCATAAATAATACTGCATGTGTGGTATTCAAATCGGGAAGTTATAACCTGATTTAGATGTGTCTCCTGAATTAATGGTCTAGCACAAGGTTCTGCTTCCATTCTTTCCAGCAGATTGAGATGTTTCACCTATTAACTAGCTAATTGTATGTTAGATTTTCAGAGGTTCACAACCATCGTGGGCTTTCAGCCCAGAGGCTAACAGTGAAATAGAGTTTGTGATAGACAAAAAAAGGTATTCTTAATCAATACTTCTACATTTTACTGTATTGGCTTTTTTAGTGTTCTGTGATGAGTTGTGCCCTTTAAGAACAGTGCATTTCTCTAAACCATAGAGAATTTATGTTAGAGATTCCTAGGGAGATTAGCCTTAGCTTCACAGATTCCTTTGACACAAGTGTAGAATGGAACATATTTTCACAAAACGCCTACAAAACATTACTACCTATATAAAATAGAAGTGTAGCTTTTATCTAAGAATTGTACAAAATTAAGACCGATTCTGTTATTTGTGTGAGAAACAAAGTATGAGGCTTATGTCTGTTACAAAGCATACCTGTACGTCATGGTCCTGTCATTATTATTATTATTGGCTTTGTTTATATCGAATTATGTCTTAATAATGGACATCTCAGAGCACACATGGCTGGATCAAGAATAGAATATAAGCATGTTGTTGCATGGTTCTGAAACTTGGCAATCTACAACAGCCATTGCAGAAGATTGAGCAATTTCTAACCTCTTCTTCATTGTTATATCTGGAGTATGAAATAGTAAATTAAAGTTCACTATACTACAATCAATAAAACCTTCATATTTGAAATATTTTTTAAATGAAATGAACTCTGTTGACTCTGTCACAAGCAGTGGATTTTTTTTTTTTTTTAATGGATTCATTCCCCAATTTGGAGAATGGGCAGAAGCTCTAAAATTCAGGTTCAGAGAAGCTTATTAGCAGCATATATATAGAATAGTAGCCAGACAGGATGATCAAGATAAGCTGAAGTGTTGCTACAACACATTTATCAGATCTCAAGAGTTCTTTGAGCTTCTGTTTCATTTTCTATTCCTGTCTTTTCTGTCTCTACTATCAATGTCAAGAAATACTGACCTAGAGGTGGGACTTAGCAAATAGTCAGGTCCCCAAGGGCCCTGCTGGTCCCTGCCCATCCTGCAGACCTCCCCTACTCTGTCCATCTCAACTAGACCAAATCTATAGGGAATGAACCAATTAAAAGTAAGGAAATACTCAGTAGCTGAACATGCAATCCTAGCATTTGATTTTCAGAAGCAGGTTTTTCAAAAGAAATAATACATTAATTTAATACAGTCTGATCTTGAGTTTGCCTTTTTTATGGAAAATATTCTTTAATATTTTTACTGATCAGATCAATAAAGCTAATGAGGTCAGTCCTTCCTCTCAGAAGATGTACTTTACATACAGGCGCACTGTATTTTCTTTTTTTTAATTTTCTTTTAATAATTATCACATCAATCACCAGCTTCCTTAGTGTGATGCTGTCCTTCATCCATGGATCATGGATTACAGCATTCTTTTCTTTCAGGCTCTTTCCTTATGTGGTTTACAGAAGCACGGATTTCTGTTTGCATATCTGTCTTTATAGCACTTACTGAGTAGCCAGCATGCATGCTAATCTCTCTAACACTCTCTTTACTGATCTGTTGATTTTTTTTTTATGTTATTGAAATAGGTGATTCTATGCATTCTATATCAACACAAGTCAAGAATTCCCTATTTAATATCGTATTTCACATTTGAGTGCAGTAATATAACATTTTTTTATATCTCATATATATTCCAAAAAAACTTTCATTTTTAAAAAACTTTGTAGGTACCAGAAATTGAAGGTTTTCCCTCTAATTTCCCATAACAAAAATTCTGTTTTGAAGTGCATGGAAGCAAAAACGTGTACATGAAATTAAAGAACAGCAATAGAGAGGTAGTGTTAATAAATATTAGATAAACTGGAAAAGGTAGTTTAAAGAATTAATTTTGATACAGAGCAATGATGTACCTCCATGGATGGCCACTTTTCAAACACATCATCACAGCAATCAGCTTGAGAGGCTCATACATAATTGTACACACACATAGTGCTTACTTCTATTTAATAGGTTTTGGGGAGAAAGGCCTCAAAAAAGGTTTTGAATTTATTATAAAAAATAGCAAAACTTATCACAGATTCTTATTGGTCTATTCTGTCTTTTGGATACTGAGACCACAGTTTCAGCATTTCATCCTTACATACAATAGTCTTTTAATACTTTTAATACAGCTATTGTATTTGTTAGGAAATTTTGTGTGATTATAATATGTTGTTCCACTATTCTTCATTTCTCTATGTTAACTCATGCTGTATCAAATGGATCAAGACTTTTAAGTGAAATTGATTTATGAAATCTAAAGAACATATTCATCATCTAAAGTATATTGTGTTCAACTATATCAGACATTTGAAAGTTCTTCCATTTTGCCTTGTCATAGAGCACATTATTGCTACACTGTATTTATTTTCTATCAGAAGATATGTAGACAAAATTAAATTTTGCGTAATTAAAGATATAAATGATAATGTATTGCTACTCTCAAACATTTTAATTATATATGCTATAATAATAGGATAAAAAATGCATTATACATTTTCCCCTCTGCCTTACTCCAATCTGTCCTTTATTGAAAAAAATACTATCAAATCCTATTCTCTGAAACATATATATACACATACAGACATACATGCATACATACATACATATTTCAAACATCATGCAAAATCACCTCATTTGAAAAAGGGTCTGACAGTATATTTTCTTGCTAATGCCACTTTTATCTCTGGCCTTTGTAATATTAACATGAAAAAATAAAGCAAATGTGTCAATTAGAACATTTCATTGTCTCCTGCAATTAAAAAAAAAAAAAAAAAAAAGCTTTAAAATACAGCAGCTGAAACAGTATTTTTACTGAAAGAAATTACTCTTTTGAAACTTTTGATAAAGATGAAAAATACTCGGGCTTTTCGTTCTTAATTATATTCTTGCTTATATGCTGCACAATAAGACATACAGATTTGAATATCAATTATATTAGAAACTTGCTATATCTCTAATTACACATTCATTCAAATTATATTCATTGCAAATACTCCTTCTGCCTATTCCTTAGTTTTAGTGACAGCCATTCTATGATATTTATTCTCACTATATGTGAAACAAAATGGGGTTTTCATTGTTCTAGATGTCTTCAAAATGTTGTGTTCTGTATTTGTAGAGGAGTTCCAGGAATTCTGAAAAAAAAGTTCAGTCAGTTCAGCAGAGAGCAATTGTGGAGGACTAAAGGATGGAGCATAGCAAAGATCTTGTCTGTGACACTGACAGGTTTGATGTCAATAGAATGGTATCCTTCCAAGGCTATATGTGATCTAAGTAAGAAAGAGTAGAGGATAAATCAAGTCAACATCATCACTACCTCTTGGAATAGATATGAAGTTCAAGAAATCCCTTGAACTCTTGAACATCATTCACTTAATACCTTTGGCAAGAAGAAGAGAAGGACAGATAATTCTCTCTAAAGAAAGACCTACTTCTATTGGGAGAGGAGAAGGTAAAAAAGAAGTAAGAGAAAAAAAAGTGGATAGTTATCTTATTAAAATATAGGCTAGATTAGTTGTAGGCCAATTTTAATTTGATAGTTTAAAACATTCAAGTTCTTGCTATTACAATTGTAACAACATTCTTATAATACCAGTGCATATCCATAACTGTATGTAGCAAAGTACATGATAGCAAAGCCCAATGTACTAAATATCTTTAACCAATATTTCTGACATTAGATTTTAATGCAACATTTTTGTAAAGAAACTTTAGCTGAACTGAAACACAGGTATTTTTGAAATACTCTGTAATCCATGTGACTTTTGCCTCTACCTGGAAGACAATAATCTGAAATCAGCAGACTTGACTAGTTAGTCCTCACTTACAGTATAGATTGTTCCTCTAGGAACGCTGACATCTGTATCATCCACATTAGCTTTGTCAGTGAATCTTAGCAAATATCTTGAGCAGCATCTACACTAGAAATGTAGAATGAAGTTTTTCTTTTATATGAATCTACACAGGACATTCAAGGTATTTGGAAGCCATATAAGGCTCTGCTTTATAAAATTAATAAGTAAACAGAGGAAAAAGTTCACAACTTGTGGATTTCACAAGTTCTACTTGAGTAGTATATTCTGGTCAAGAATGCTGTCTTTTCCTCTTCCAATCCTCCTATGCTTCTTCCCCATAGAAGGAGAAACTGTCACCACATATTACTCCCTACCTTCACTGTGAGCTTGATGGCCTTGTCTCCTTAGCTCTCCCTTTCCTTCTAACATCCTGTTGCAAGCTGTTACTTTCTTGGTCTTCTTCCTCTTTGTTGTGTGTGCATTCATACAAATACATATATGTATATACATATATATGCACACACATGTAACATTAGCCTTCCAAATAGTCACCACCACACATTCCTCAAGAATTTAGGACACTAATTCATACATATATTCTATATTCAAAATATCTTATAGCATAGGGACATATCGCCCTTAAAAAAGTATCTATATTGAATTTCCTCTTCTAGGAAATCTTCAAGGAACTCGGTAAAGAACAGTTACGAAACCATACACAGCTTTGTTCAATCACAAGGATATCATGATTTCCAGAGTTATTCTTCCTTTAACTTTTAATTTAGAAAGCAAATGGTTTCTCATGATTGTAAAAAATGGCATTAATTTTTAAACTTATATGTCTCTATATATACACTTATTGCTAACATAATTTTTTTTTAATCTACTTATCTGTGTAGAAAATATAGGTTAATCCACATTCCCAATAGTACAAAAATATCACTTTCTACAATGTCTATCAGGTGAAACTAAGCCTTATATTCAACCTAGGATGTATGGGCTTTTTTTTTTTTTTTTTTTTTTTTTAATGGAAAAAAGCTTTTTTTTGCTACTTGCTCTGTTGTTTGCTTGCAGTTGTTTCTCTGCAGCACTCTGCTTTAACCTTAAGAGATCTGAGAGCATCCTGTTTGCTGTGACCTGGTTGCTTGCAGGCTAAACTTGCTGGAGTCTACAGGGAGAAGGACTTTCCCAGGTTCTGAAAGTTGTGTATACTGGGTGCTTGTTTCAGGGAAAAGGGACAAGCTGATGCACCTTAAAGCTCTGGGTACCAGGGTTCCATCACAGCATCAAGAGTCTCTGTTAACACACCAAAAGCATATATTTTCTATGAACAATTGAGATAGCAACATCACAATGCTTTTAGGAGTACAACTTAGTAAATATTATTTCTACATCCCATTAAAAACAATTTCTGTTTTCATTCATTTCAAAGTTATTATTGCATACTAACTACATTTGTTAGTGAATGAAAACAACTAAGTTGTCTGAAAACAATGCAATTCATCTTGAACCCTTATTGTCCAAGAAAATTTAACAGTAAGTATTTCTAAAAGTTAGCAACTATTTTTTTCATGTACAAACTTGTTGGTAAAATGAGTAATTTTGACAAAGAAAAGAGAATATGTAATTTATTTTCACATAAATGAAGAAAAGAGTCATTAAAGACAAAGCTGTGGTGGGGGGGAGAGTATCCAAACAATTCTACAATATATATATGTCAGTTATTAAGAGTATATGAGAAGATATACAGATAAGGTTACAAATAATACTCTTCATATGTTAAAATAACTAATTTTCTACTTGGGTGGGAATAAATTAGGTCTTTTCAGATGAATTCTTATCCATTGTTCATACACTGTAACACACACTGACACGAATTTCCAGAGAAATATTTTTTACATTACAACCTTCAGTAGCTGGATAGCACTGTGATGGAAAAAGCTTATAAAAAACTTTGTAAAGGAATGAAGATAGATAAAGGACATGAGCTAATTAAGCCAGCTCGTGGCAGCTAAGAAAATAAAGATTTGTAAGACATAGACGAAGGTAGAACTCGCAAAACAAGTGGCAGGTTGTAAACGGATGTAATGTTGACTCTGGAACTTGAAAATAACCACTCTTTCAACTCGTTCAACTAAAAAGTACAAAAATAGTAAATTTAAACATCAACACAGTGAAACTCTTAAAAGGTCAGGAAGCACCCAAACCAAAGTCATCAAATCTTATAATCTAAACCGACAGAAATATCTTGACTGGTATCTGCTAACATTTTCAAGCTTTTCATACAGTGTTGCTGAGTCCATTTCCTTCTAAGAGGTTAAACAGCTGATGTTATATAGACTGACCAGATTGGAAACTTAGACCTTTTCAGTTCATCATTCCCTTTTCATAAATACTTTCAAGACCTAAAAAGGAATGTTCTTACCTTGTTGTCATGAACACAGTAAAAAGTAAATGTCTTGTCTATACACTGCTTTCTTAGATCTATCGATCAATAAATGACCAAAATTAAATTTCTATTCATAGCCTTAAGAGATCAATTGCCTAAGACAACATATCTATTAACAGCTTTTAGGGTATATTTGGGGTTTCGTTCTCCAAGGAGACGAGAAATAAATATTCCAGTAGTTTGCCTCACTAAAGAATCAAATTCTTATCTTGTGCTTGTGAACAGGTGGCATTTTCAGCCTGACCTACTTACCTATGGAAGATAGGAGGGTCCTGCTCCTCCTGCGGGTACAGCTTGCTCAGGAAAGAGCCCAAAAACTGAGATTGCAGCTGGTGAGGGAGAGAACAGGACTGGTATTGGCAGAAGGCTGGCATACCCCCAAGTCTTAAATTTTTTCTTTATTGCAGGCTGCTACACAGGAAGAGCTTTCTAAAGTATCTTTAATCAAGTTAGCTTAGGAAGGGAAAGCAATCTACTGCAGGAACAGCATGGAACTTTATCTGCACTGATCTCCGTTCGGCTCTCAGTTAGACTGCACACAGCCTGCAATATAGGTTCTCTCTGCCAGCTCTAGTTGGAACATCATCTCAAAAAAAAAAAAAAAACTTCCGAGAACTCATTTAACAAACTAATACCAAGTACCAAGAAAAAGGGAAAAAGAATCCAAGAGCTTCTATAAAGTGGAGGACTTATTATAAACAGAAGGACCGACCTGACTGACCTTTGTTCAGATGTATGCTTAGCCGAACCTCACTTTCTCATATTCTAAGGGCTAGAAATCTTGTTTGTTTAGACACAACACAAAACAGATTTCCTAACAGTGCATCTGAGTAGCTTAAGGAAATAGACAAATGGTGACCTAAAGAATAGTTGAATGAATAATGAATAGATCAACTAAAGAATACTTTTGCTACTCCTCCTCATGGCCTTTTGCAAAAGGACTTATTTGTTCTCTTTTATTGTTGCTTATCATTTACTCTTTCCAATTACCTATCTGATAAAAGTACTGATTTATGAAGAATCAATATTTTGGATAAAATATTATCCTCATTGTTCAAATTATCCTTAAATTCCTTCAGAATAGGCAGTAGGTTACAATCAGGGAATACTGACTTGTTTCTCTTTGCCATTTTGCCCTGACATGCATGTGTATTCTTTTACATTTCTTCTGATATTTTCATATTTAGCACTAAAGAAGAATAGAAGAATAGACATATATTTTTCTTCTGATGAAAATTTATGAAAATTCATTACAATGCTGATTCCTTCCTTTACTATGCTCTATACTTGTTAATATACGATACCTGCTGGTCCCAGAAACAGAAAGCCTACAGTTGAAGACTTTTTATGCTTATGACTCTTCTTCTCTTTTATGTCTTCTAATTTTCCTCTTGTCTTTGTATGTCACGGTTTATGATCTCATTCTAACAATTTTGCTTGATCTACATTTTCATTTAAAAAAAGAAATGAGTGGGTTTATATTGTCCCTTTTTGTCTAGTATTTAACACCATTTTTTATACTGTCCTATACTATTTTTATTTAGAATCCTACTTTGTTATGGATAGATATCATGGAAGTGTATAGTCTTAGATTTATGAGCATTGATATGCAAATTCTTAGCTCTTATTTTTTCTGAGTCTTTAAAAAAAAAGGCGGGGCAAGGATAGAACAACATTGGAAGCTTAATATGTGTAATCACTATTATTTCCTTAACTGTTTAGAATTTAAGTTCTGTTTAGAACTATCAGACTGTTTTACCAATAATACTGATACATACCTGCATACACACAGAGTATATGTGCATATTATATGTTAAGATGCATATAAAACATACATACCCCTGCCCCCCTACACACATATACACATCTTCCTGTGGGAGTTTGCTTAGTGCATTCACAAAAAGCGATTAAGGTGTTTATAAATTTTACCAATGTAGATTTTACTAATAAAATGAAAGCATTCCAGTGAAATTGTCATTCCATAAAGTTTCATAAGTGTATATGAGGCTCTTTTCTATTGCAAGCCATTAAATGTAATACAAATGTTCTCTTAAACTTCTTAATTTATGTGCTTACAGCTTTCACATTTCTATCACTTCGCTATTTCAAGTGATGTAATAAGTATTAACATACTTTCACAGAGCAAGAAATTTGTTTATACAACCTTAGCTTTCTTGTGCATGAACTATCATAATACTGGAAGACCAAGTGATGGGGTTGTCAGTTATGAAAAAAACAGTCTTACTATGCCAAACTTTCAAAAGCACAGGCATAATACAGCAGGACTACCTTTTTCATTGTAAAATTTTAACCCACTTATGATCAGATAATAAAGTCCTAGTTGTATTTTCATCTGTACAAGCAGAGCTCTCATACAGATATATAATTACACATATATTCTAGCAAATAGTGACAGCGATAACCATTTTTATTGCATTTTTAATCAGTTACTAACTACTGCTGATCAAGAACTTTCTGACCAGTCTTTAACGTGCTAACTATACTGATCCAGTCATCTTTCCCAAAGGAGTTCATAAAGTAGAGTTTTAAATTGCCTATGTTAGCTATCGTTCTGTGTGAAATCTGACCTGCTTACTCAGTTACTTTAATTAAATGGTGTTAATTACTGGCACTTCCCACACCTGCCTTCACAGTCTAAACTACTTTCCATTTGATTTGTATGGGACTCTTTTATGCCATCAAGAGCTGTGTTGTATAGACTCTAGCTTTGTATCTTTTCCAGTTAAAAGATAAGACTCCACATGTTTGTTAGAACATTCCTGTCCTTTCTCTGTAACTCAGGATCATAATATCCTGAAGAATACTATTGCAGTATAGTATAATATATTTCAGTAAATGTTTGGAAAAATATAGAGAAAAACTGTCACACTTCACAGTACTAAGGTCATAGATGGAGCACACTGTTCTAATACTGTTCAGAATAAAGCTTTGCTTTCAAATCTACACTTTTTTTTTTTTTTTTTCTGTAGAGATGGATAGAATCATCTGAAAATCAAAAGTAATGCTATAATGGCTTGTTTTTTGACATAATAAAAGGTAAAAGGGAAAAAATCTGAAGAAGAAGATCCTCTCATGACTGTGAAACCTGCTTAACACAGATAACAGAGAAGAGTAAGAGAATATTTCTGTAATTGAGAAACAAAAGGATGATCCTCAGAGTTCTGCAGGAGGTAAGAGTTGATAAATATTCTGCTAATGGGAGAAAAGATTATTATTTCTCCCAGTGCTGCTCTTATTGTCCATCATAAAAAAGAAATGTGAGAGAAGCTATGTACCATAACATAGGAAAAAAAAAAAAAAAAAAGGAAAGAAATAAACTACATAAATCCAAATCAGTCTTTTATTGATAAGAAAAAACACATTTTCCCAGAACAACGGATTGAAAATAAGCTGCTAGGAATAATCACAGTACAGGCTGAGAAGATGGGAATGAAGCAATACTGAAAGGCTGTTCTCATTGATTTTAGACTTCTTTAAACAAACTCAGGCCTTTTATGCAGTGAAACGTTACACTTGCTTACCTAGCCCACAGGACCAGTAATACTTTTGCTAATCCCAGCATATAATATCAGCAATTTGACAGTACAAACTAATAAAAGATAGTATTTTTAGTAATGGATACTTATCTATTACTTATAGATGTTTAAAAAAAGCATAGTAATAGTTTTCTTCTATATTCTTTACTGGATTATAATTATTACTGAAGGAAGAAAAAAATTACTAGTATAATATTTATATGTGCCCACAGTATTCAGCATTTTTAGGTATATAATACATATAGTTAGCTCTTGAAGTACTGAGGAAAACTAGAATGAGCTATTGGCATACTTCATGTCCTTGCAGAAGATGATAAACACAACCAAAATCAGTCTATGAGCTTGATGTTGCTCCACAGACACAAAGCAATTTCACAGCTAGCATTGTTAGTTCTGAGAAATCCTCGTTAGATAGGATAACTTCATTTAATTCAACTACAGAATTGCCCGATACACGGTAGATTTACTTGTTTTAACTTTAGAAATTACATGATTTCAAAAGAGTCAGGCTACTGCTATCACTAGTCAGGGAGAGCTTGAGAGCTTCCTTACTCCAGCCAATTTCCTTGGTGCTGCTCTAGTAGTACATGAGGAGGAAAGGCATTTGCCAATTTGGAGCCTCGCATCACATAGACCTCTCGTCTGTGCTACAGCAGGACCTGTCAAAGGAGAAATGGAGATAAGAGAACATAGCTAGGAGTAATAAGTGCGAATGGTTTACCTCTGCTTTTGAATAGCAGAATGATATTTCCTTGATAGGCTTTTATATGAACAGATGACTGATATCTTATTTGAGATCTGTCTTTTGGTTTGTTTGTTTGTACCTACGGTCACATTCCCTATTTTTGAATGTTGATCTTGAAGGTCAGAATCCAAGCACATGTCTAAAGCTTTATGAAATCTAGGAACTTGCCTGCGGGTACCAAGGTGGTTTAAGCCACCCTGTGATGTTTGGAAGTTGCCTCAGTTGTTAGCAGACGTGTGGATGATTATTGCCACAGCATGACTGAAGGAGGAAATAGCCTACCACTTTTGCATAATGATGGATTTGGGTACAATTTGGGTACAATCAAGGGTACAATTCGGCATTTAGCAATAATAAAAGTCTGTACAAAAAGTATTTTTTCTGGAGTCTCTTTCATTTACCATGACATATAAAAGCCTGAGAAGCTGGCAGTAAATGCTTTTGTATTAATAAATTGAAAATTTTATTGTAATATATCAATCCAGTTATTATTCTCATGTGTTTTATATCAGACAGTGCTCATTTCACAGGAGCTTGGCATTATTTCTACCAGGATAAATGAGAGTAGAATCAGTCCTGATACTTGCAAAGTATGATTAGGTAATCATCAGCTTAGAAAACATCTAAAATCTCTGAAAATGTGAAAAAGATAATAATATTAAAATGCCAAGTAAACCTAGCATCATTCTATGCTCCCTTGTGTCAAGCATACAGAATTATGCAACATGTTCTCCCACTATCATTGAAATACATTAATTACTAAATAAACACAAAGAGGAAACTGTCTGCATTGTCTTTATTTTCCTAAAAAAATCATGCATTCTTTTCTATATACAGTTAGAATGCATTCTTGCTTATTACAATTTGTTACCATTTACTGTATATCATACATAATTTTGGGTTATTAAATTCCTGAAGCATGCAATACAACAAACTTAATAGATTTTATGCAAATCATTATATAGCAAAATAAGAGCAGATGGTCCTCATCACATCAGAATCTTTCCATAGCAGTTTCATATTTTGTTTATATTAAACAAAACATAAAGGTACATCTGTGGCACCTACCTTATATTAATTTATTCTACCCCTCTGTTTTTCTTGCCATTTTCCTATTCCCTTGTACAGCATTAAAATAAAATATTTGCATTAATGCACCTTAGATATTTAGTGGTTTACTATTTTTTGAATTGTGCTATGAACCTGTACAGATATTTGTTTATTCCTATTTTTCCATCAGAGGAAAATCTATTGCTACTGATAGAGTACATAATTCATCTCACAGAATTGCCTAGAGGAGAGAAAGCAAGCTTTACACTGGGAATCTTAAGCTAGAATCTTTTAAGCTCTACTGCTATACATCTCCATAACATGCATCCCTTAAAATTCATTCATTTTACATTTTCCCTGCCACTAGCAGTGTCCAAAGATAATTGGCAGAACAAATCAAGCTAAAAGAAATTATGAAAACAAAGGTCAGGAATTAGGAAAAATAGAGACAGTGTGACTTTAACCTACATTCATAAATTTCAACAACATATCTGAATATGATCTCTCTTTTTATCATGCAAAACAAATAATTCCAAACATCTGTATTTATGGAAACAAACATATCAACCATATATGAGACATACCTATGTATTTGAAGTTGCACAATAAATATTTTTTTTAATGAATAAAGCAAAAAACAGGCTTTTAAAAGCCATTACAAAAACGTGGTTTTTTGTCCTGTTTTGGAGAAAGATACAGAACATGTGAGGTTAATCTTTGTTAAGTCTACTGACTTATATTGTCACATACTGCAATTTTCTTCAGGAAAAAAGAAAGTCTTCCTTTCACTGTATTTGTCAGTTCAAGAAGCTTCTGTTTTTGTAAGCTTACTTACTCTACCTCTTCTACGTTTCTGAAAAGGAAGAATGTAGTTCAGTGAAATAAAATGCTAGACAGTACATTCCCCAGTGGAAGTGGTTCAGCAAAAGTTGTAACATAGTTGAATTTCACTGGCTTGGAGGTTATGGGCAAATAGTTTGAACCAGAAGCTGAGCTTGGGAGGAAACCCCCTTAGGCTTTTCTATTTGCAGGTGGGGTTTTTTTGGTTTTTTTTTTTTTTTTCCTTGGCATGGAGTGTGTTGAGTACTTACAAAAGGAAAGGTGGCTTTTTTCACTGTTGTTTCCCCCATAGCCCTTCCTTCCTTCCTTCCTTCCTTCCTTCCTTCCTTCCTTCCTTCCTTCCTTCCTTCCTCCTTTCTCTTTTTTCATTTATTTTCATTCTTTCTTCTCTCTTCTCCCTCCCCTTCTTCCTCTTTTTTGCTTTCTCTCTTTCTCTCTCTCTCTCACACTTTTTTTTTTCTCCACCAAAATCATTAGCTAAGGATAATACTATTTAAAAAACATATGATCATATAATTGGGCAGAAGAGAAAGTCAGCTTTGATTCCAGCCTCAGGGTAGCCCTGTTAATGATCTTACCACCCAAGACAAAACTGTCTAATTTTCTCTCAGTGGTAGCATAACTTTGATGCAACTACTTGTCTGAGTTCTCATATTTTATTAGACTTTTGACTGAAATTATATTGTGTGTTCCACAATAATGCTTGCATTTTTTTCCTCATTGCAGCATAATTCAAGGATATTTTTCCACAAGCATCTCAGCATCTCGGGTTTTCTACATCCTACTAGAAAGTGGTGAAAGCCATCATCCACAGAATTAATCAGCATCAGCCACAGAATTTTAATTCCCCTGTTTTCAAGGCAAATAATTATTCTCTCCTTTGCCTAATACAAGGGAATAATTACAAACAAGTTTGGAGAAATCACTAATCCCAGGAACTAACTGTGCTGTAAATTCCCGGGAGACTGCGCTCTTGTTTGCTCTGCCTCACTCTCAGTGGAGACACTGCAGACATTTATGTTTAATAGCGACTTAAATTACTGGGTCAACACAGAACTAACAGCATTGGTAGTAACAGAGCCACAGGGTCTGAAAGGGAGAGAAACACATTACCAAATGTTTTTCCTCTCTAACAGCAGGAAAACTTTACCTCTCAAAGTAGAAGGAAAACAACAAAACATGTGAGATACCAACATTCCTTATGACTTTTCTGTTCCAATATCCAGAAAGCTCTCAAATCTGCCTCCAGCAGATTTCCTTCTCAGTCTGCAAAAATAATATTTTCTACCCACCCATTATTAGCAGTAAATTTTCTAGCTTCTCCTTAAAAAATGACACTTCAGTTAATAGTATCACATAGTAAAACAAATCAAAGTGTCTGAATGAGACACATTCAGAAATTATCCAAAAATACTGTTTTTAAAATTAGAAAAGATATTATTAGTTTGTTTGTTTGTTGTTGGGGTTTTTTTGGTATGTTTTTTAATGTGCTGGATCTCTGTGATACTTTTAATTAATTGGAATGCTAAGTTTACCCACAACCTTAGCAATACTGTAAAGAATAAGCAATGTCATAAAATGTTACTGCTGCCATTTCTTGTCAAGAACATGCAATTCTTAAGGGATCATTTGGAACTGTTATAAAAAAAATAGGCACAACTCAGGCTGAGAAATGTTATATTAAAGGTTGAGAGACCTGCTGAAGCTCATAGAAATTAAAAAAAAAAAAAAAAAAAACATCCCTTCAGCTATAGTAATCTATAGAGAATGATTTGACTTGTCCAGCTGATACACAGCTACCTAGTTCTGCAGAGAAACG
>PTEX01000222.1:610911-690280 GCA_003342815.1 Eudromia elegans | reverse complement strand
AAAAAAAAAAAAAAAAAGACATCCCTTCAGATTAAATAAAGGAATAATTTTATATACTTCTGCTCAAACATAGTTGAAAGAACAGGACATGCCACTCAAAACTTAAGAGTATAAAAGTATACTCAAAAATTTCAACTATACTAATGAAGTGATTCAAAGGTAGGATGGAGATCCAGCATAATGCTAGGGACTAACTTTCTTATTGCTCATTTTTCCTGTGCATGTGAAGAAATGCTAGAAGTACCCTGGAGTTGTAACAGTCCCAAAGAACAAGACCACCAAAACATAAAGTAAGTTGAATAGAACTGGTAATTCCCCACCCTCCCCTGCTAAAAAAACAAACTGTATACAAACTGTCTCCTGTCATTTGATTCCTGCTCTCTGCGGGATTTTTTTTATTATTATTTTTTAAACCTATATTGATTCTAATGGATTAGGAATTGGTTAAATGACAGGGCCCAGAGAGTAGTAATCAGCAGTGCCGAGTCCAGCTGGAGGCCTGTGGATAGTGGTGTCCCCTAGGGGTCAGTCCTTGGTCCGGTCCTGTTCAATTTATTCATTAACGACCTAGATGAAGGGATGGAGTGCTCCCTCAGCAAGTTTCCTGATGATACTAAGCTGGGAGGAGTAACTGACAGCCCTGAGGGCTGCGCTGCCATCCAGAGGGACCTGGACAGACTGGACAGCTGGGCAGCGAGTAACCTCATGAAGTTCAACAAGGGCAAGTGTAGGGTCCTGCACCTGGGGAGGAATAACCCTAGACATGCCTACAGGCTGGGGACCGACCTCCTGGAGAGCAGCCCTGCAGAGAGGGACCTGGGCGTCATGGTGGACGACAAGTTGACCATGAGGCAGCAGTGTGCCCTCGTGCCCAAGAAGGCCAATGGGATCTTGGGGTGCATTAAGCAGAGCGTCTCCAGCAGGTCGAGGGAGGTGATTCTGCCCCTCTACTCAGCCCTGGTGAGGCCACTCCTCGAGTACTGTGTGCAGTTCTGGGCTCCCCAGTGCAGGAGGGACGTGAAGCTGCTAGAGAGAGTCCAGCGCAGGGCCACAAAGATGATTAGGGGTCTAGAACATCTGCCCTATGAGGAAAGGCTGAGAGAGCTGGGCCTCTTTAGCCTGGAGAAGACTGAGAGGGGATCTGATCAATGTATATAAATATCTCAAGAAAGGGAGTGAGGAGGAGGGGGCTGGCCTCTTCTCAGTGGTGGCCAGTGATAGAACTAGAGGAAACGGCCACAAATTGAGGCACCAAAAGTTCCACAGGAATTTGAGGAAGAACTTCTTAACAGTGAGGGTGACAGAGCCCTGGAACAGGCTGCCCAGAGAGGTGGTGGAGTCTCCTTCTCTGGAGATCTTCAAAACCCGCCTGGACATCACCCTGTGCCACATGCTCTAGGGGACCCTGCGTGTGCAGGGGGGTTGGACTAGATGACCTCTAGAGGTCCCTTCCAACCCTAGGCATTCTATGATTCTATGAAAAACATGCTGATAAATTATTAATTGATTTGACTAATAACTTGAGCAAAAGGAGTATTATTACATCTTTTTCAAGAAGACCAGTAAACCCAAGTTTTTCAAAAACATTGAAAAACAAAAAAAACCTACTGAGCTCACAGCTATTTTAAGTTACATATTACTTGACAAAACAAGTATTTCTGAAATATGTGAAATATGTGAAATATATAAATTTGAGGAACGTTGATTTTCTTCTGAGGAAAAGGGCAATTCAGAAGCTAACATTCATCTTTGCTATTGAAGATAGAACTCAATATTTTTCTCTGCTTTCACAGAAGATGGTGATAAAACTGTCCTTGAATTTAGCTTTAGTTAGGAGAAACTGTGAGTACTCCTGAATATTCCACCTATTTCCACTCTATAGTAATGGTCTTATATTTTATTTTGAGTATCTGAAATATGTGCCTCAACCTAACCTAATGATGAGTCAGACTCTTTGGTATTATCCCACAACTTCTACTTTACTGATTTGTCATTTTTTTTTTTTCAAAGTTTTCAAATTTAAATATTGCAATATATGAACACATGGAAGAAAGAAGCAGACAAGCTATTTATATATATAAGCACATGATAGTCGGTGCTGAAAATCTTTCTTCATAGAATACATTTGTTTCTCCTTGCCTATTTGATCATGCCCCTTGAGTTAATAATCTATCCTCTGTAGCTACACAGACATACTTCTGTGTTTTTTATTCACAGATTACTGGGACATTTTCCAAGTAATTAGTAAAAGCTAAATTAACAGGGACGCTTGTAAATAGGAAATATTTTTCTTATTATAAGATTTTGTGTTTTCTAGGAAAGATGACTTCTTTCATTGGTATAGACAGATAATAATCTGTAAAAGCAGACACAATAGAAAATATTAAAATGGATGCTCAAAGCCTTAAGGTATGGTGGATTATTTTGGTCTAGGTATCTTCATTACACCAAACTGGGTTTTCAGGATTGGCTTGGAATCTCCAATAAAATATTTTCTCAGACTTCACTGTGTATCTCATGTGGTTACAATTAGCTCCAAATACTGCATTTATTATGAAATCTTTGTATATTCACTTCAGGGAGTGAAACGATTTATGGCAAGAAAAATGTACAAAAATAAACCTCTTATAAGTTCAGAAATGGACTGTTTATAGGTTTAATGTTCAGATAATTTAATTATTTCACCTGGATCAGTTTTACAATATAATAAAGTAGTAGTTAAGCAGATTGTGTGTCATAAGGTAAGATGGCAAGCACAGAAGCTCCTGTTCTTCTAGGAACTACTTTCCTGACACCCCACTTATTTTTAACTTTATGTGTATATCCTTTTTAGAAACCTATTATAAGGAACCTGTTATAGGAACCTTTTAGGAGATGATGCCAGTTTCCACCTTGAAGTATCTGGGCACTAATATGTTTTTCCTTAGTTCGAATTACAAGATGACTGAATATACAATTTGTGTTCTGCAGAATATTTTCTCAGAAAAATAAACACACATATTACTTAAACAATATTACATGATTGTCTCAAGACTGGCCTTTTCAAGATTGAAGTGAATCCTAAACAGATAAAAAGATTTTTACTTTCCTTCTACTTTTCTTCTAATTTTTTTTCTGCAGTTTCATCTTCTGATGTCAAATATAGAAGAAACAGAAAAACCAATCCATTTTGGGGATGAAACCAATAAAGTATCCTTGTTCTAGTGCTTAGACTGTAAAATGGTGTAAAATCCCACTGCTACTTGCGATAAAAATAATGGGTTTATTAGTTGTGTGTTTCTTAATTTTCCAAGCTACATTAAAGTAATTCTTTATTAGAATATTCTTGGGATTAATCACATATTCTATATGTTCTGTGCCATGATTTAAGTTTAATGTAGCTTTTCAAGGAATACACAGCAGTTTGTGCTTTTGTTTATGTTAATATGTATGTACACAAGATACACATAAAGCTACCACTAAAACTTTAATTTTAAACAATATTTAATTAGTGAAATGAAAGGCAGCAAGTGCTTGGCATGGTCTTGTGATTCAATTTCATTCAGTTCCCAGATGATTCTTTTCATATTTGGTTCACACAGTAAAAAATGTGTGTAGTCTAAGCTTATTAAGCTTCTAAGAACACTCTCTTTGAACATTTAAAGGTTACTGATTAAAAAAAAAAGAAAGAAGAAAGAAAAAGAAAAAGAAAAAGAAAAAGAAAAAGAAAAAGAAAAAGAAAAAGAAAAAGAAAAAAAAAAGAAAAAAAAAGAAAAACCAAACTAGTATTCCTTATGAGTCAGAGTTAAAGGTGGCGTAAAGTATTCATGCAAGCTAAAAAGAAAAGGCTAAATTCCTCTAAAATCTTTGATATTTATTACCTTCCTGAAAGCCCGGGGTTCGTAATGATGTGATATGTGTATATACTACTGTAACTCAGGTGTTCAACATGAATTTCAATAAAAGTTTTTTGAGCAGTTTTCTGACTCACATAAATCTGTCTTTTTCCACCTTGAATATATAGTCCTACATTACATTGAAGTTAGTATCAGTGAGAATACTGACAGAACAACTCTGGCATTACCTAAGATTTCCACAAAATGAGTTACTGGGTAAGGCTTGCTCTGTCCCTGTATTTTTTTTTTTTTTAAAAAAGGTGGCCTAGGCATTCAGTTTTTGTGCCATGTATCAGCTGTCCTCATATACATATGAAATAAGAAGCTACTAAAAAAAAAAATGTAACCTCTAAAGTCAAGAGGTTTCATGCTAGGTGTAAGTGAACTGAGTATTATTATTATTATTATTATTATTATTATTATTATTTTTACAAATATTTACAGTTTAGGGAGACTATATTTCAGCAAACACCAAAGGAGTGCAGCTAAACATTCTTACTTCAGATACTAGCCAAATATGTTGTATTACTACATTTTTACATGACATTACATTAACACTACATTTTTACGTTACATTTTTACAAAATATAGAATCAAATTTGCTGAAATACATCTGTATGATTCCCTTCTACATACTTACTAATAATAGTAACGTGGATCCCTACTACATGGATACAACATGGAATAAATGCTGCCATCCAGAGGCACTTAGACAGGTTGGAAAGCTGGACGGAGAGGAACCTCATGAGGTTCAACAAGGATAAGTGTAGGGTCCTGCACTTGGGGAGGAATAACCCCAGGTACCAGTACAGGGTAGGGGCTGACCTGCTGGAAAGCAGCTCCACAGAGAGGGATTTGGGAGTCCTGGTTGACAAGTTAACCATGAGGCAGCAATGTGCCCTTGTGGCCAAGAAGGCCAATGGGATCCTGGCCTGCATTGCCAGGAGGAGCGTTGCCAGCAGGTGGAGGGAGGGGATCCTGCCCCTCTACTCAGCCCTGGTGAGGCTGCACCTGGAGTGTTGGGTGCAGCTCTGGGCTCCCCAGTATGAGAAGGACGTGGAGCTTCTAGGGAGGGTACAGCAACGAGTGACTGAGATGATCGAGGGATTGGAGCACCGACCATGTGAGGAGAGGTTGAACTGGGCCGGCTTAGCCTAGAGAAGAGAAGGATGAGACGAGATATAATCAACATGTATGAATTCCTGTGGTACGATTGTAGGGAGGAAGAGGCTAAAATGTTCTTGGTAGTGGCTAGTGATGGGACACGGGGCAATTGTTTTAAACTGAAACATAGGAAGTTTCGTCTCCAAGTGAGAAAGAGCTTCTTTCTTGTGAGGGTGACAGAGTCCTGGGACAGGCTGCCCAGAGAGACTGTGGAGTCTCCTTCCTTGGAGACCTTCCAAACCCGCCTGGATGCCATCCTGTGCCATGTGCTCTAGGTGTCCTTGCTGGAGCAGGGGGGTTGGACTAGATAATCTCTAGAGGTCCCTTCCAACTCTGAAGAATTCTGTAAATATTCATGAGGGAAACTTTCAGCCTATGTAAGTAAAATTTTGAATGATTATATGTAACCAAAAATATGGTAATTCCATGAAAATTATTAGACCACCTTAAATAATGATGATATTAAAAAAAATTATCTGTAGTGATGAAATTATAGATGTTTGTATTACAAATAAAAAAGCAAGAGACAATTGAAACTAAAAAAAGGAGTTAGAAAATAAAGAAAACAAAAGAGCTAATATACAATGCAGTTTTCAAAAGCAAAAACAGATTATCATACACAAAGAATAAACAGATTGAAATAAAAATTAAACTAATACAGCAAGGAGTGAAAATAAATAAAATACAATGGCAAAGAAAAACAAAATAACAAAGGGTCTACTGAAAGATCCCAGCATTAAGCAAGATGAAATGCAAAATAGAATGGCAGACAATAGATAGAAAACACATCTACATATTGGAACCATTAAGAGAGAATATAAAAAATAAAAAAGATTTCCTCTTGATAGTTTTTTTTTTTTTTTTAAGACAGGAGTTTAAGACAATTAAAAGCTTCCAAGAAGAACTCCTCTATCTTTCTTGAAGTGAGCATAATAGAGATAATAAAAATTTCCAGTCTCCCAAACTGTCTGAATAGACAGACTCAATAAAGGCAGATTCACAGACTGAATAAAATGCTGCAAGGATACCTTTTAAGCACACTTGCTGAGCAAAGAAATAAAGATTTTGAAAGCGATTCCTGTTCTTTCCACTGAGTCCTTGCAGGAGCAGAACCCTTCCTGTGAATCTTCCTTTCTCTACCAACAGCTTTTAGTTGTTTCCCAGGTTGCGGCCATTCCCAAACCCTTTTGATCCTTTGATCTTTTACTAATTCTAAGGTATTTATTAATTCTGATATCTCCTGCAACTTCCCTGTTCCACTTAGAAATCTCATCTCAAGCTCATAATACAGGATTATGATACTCAGAAACACTCTTTCACTGTTGGAGAAGGAGCGTTCGCTTTAACTGCCCTTCCAGAAGATTGAGGCTGCTTTGTAATGTAGTAGCAAAGTGGACAGTCACACTTTCTTAAACTGTAACATAGAAAACACATGGACAAGCCAATAATTCTTATATCATATTTTCTCCAAGCCTAAATTAATTTAAAATCTGGGAACTAAAACAACATTCAAAAAATCACCACCAGTTTGCAGGTCAGGGAAAAATCCCTTGTCCATTGAATAAACTCCATGGAGGAAAAGAATATACAAACACCTCTATCAGCTTGTTGCGGCCTAGAGATGAAACCAAATACAACTACATAGCTACTTCTTGTAGTGGTCAAATCTCATTGACCACTGAGGCTGGTTTTGAGCCTCAGGATGCACCTCTCTACTGTATTTATATAGAATAGATCAATAAATGCTTATGAATGGACTTTACTAATGAAGTTACTAAGTGAATAAAGTCTTAATGCAATTTCTTGTAAGGCAGGTACTTTCTCAAGAACATTATATGGTATACAGTCAAACAGCTGATTCACACAATTGTAATTATAAAATTATAAGAGAATTGCAAGGTGAGAGAATTAACCATGACAAAGTAATACACTACCAAAAATACAATATATGCAAGCAAAATATTACCTAGTTTAAGGGGAATATTTTAATTTACAAATAGTGTTAGTAAATACAGGATACTGATGATCAGATGGGGTAGTGTTTCTTATTTTCTCTGTTCAATCACTTCATGTTATACCAAAAGATTTTGTTTGTTTGTTTATTTGTTTGTTTAACCCGCTCCTAGGCATGCGATCATAACCTTCAAACTGAGGATCTGCACTTAAGGAATCCCGTAATGTATAAAAATATGCATTAGGCATGTTTAGAGAGAGGACTTGGTTAAAAAAAATCCCTGATATGTGTTTGTTTTAAGAAAGAGGAGAAGCAATTAACAGCTAAAAAAAAAAAAAAAAAGTTAAAAAAAAAGATGATGATATGGAAACAGGAAACTTTTGTCCTTTATGCTGAACTCTTCACTATGTACAATAAGGTTAATAAAGAAAGATAGAAATATGACATGGTAAACCCATAAAGTAGCAATGCTACATGTAATTGGAGAGGTTTTATTCAGGATGAAAAAAACTTGAACTTCAGAATAAAAAGTTCACAGCATTGAATTTTTGTAAAGCTGTAGTTATTAGTACAATTAGTTTTATTTTTGTCATCACTCAGATTCTGAATGAAAAGTTATTCTCTGCTCATGGTAACCATGGTGATACTGTATTGCCATTACAAGATAACAGGCCATAAGATTTGTACTGAGTTTGCAAGGCCTCGGGATTAAGGTTTGTCACGCTTGCTCTGTCTGAGCTTTTCTTGACCTGCCTGCTGGTTTGTTTTACTTGGTTTAGCTGTGATAGCGATTTTTCTAATTGACCAGGTGTCTAAGGCTAATTTGTTTTATCTCTGAGTAGCACAACCTAGTTCACATCAGTAGCAGCAACAAGTAATTATTCCATGTACAATGACATATTTATATGTATATGCATAATGTATATATAGGATATATAGAGAAATACAGATGGAGTACTTGAAAAGTGGATACAGGAAGTGTGGTGTAGAGGAAATGGGGCAAGGAATGACAGGAGATGGGGCCCAGGCTTGGTACCCCACGGCTGTAAAGAAGTCTCTAGTGGTCAGTTGAAAGTTTGCAAACTGGTAACTAGACAAAAATGGATTTAGGACTAACAAAGAAGAAAAAAACTACAGAGTATTTGTTTTACAATAGATTATTAAGATTTTACCTGCACTAACAATAAATTCTTGACTTTACATATGCATAGGGCATGCTTCCTTTTTATCTATAGACAAGATTTTGAGCATTAACATCTTTAGGTATATGCTGTGGTGGACAGTCCTCAAAGAAGATTTTATTTGTGTGCTATTTGTAATTCTCTGTGTTACAGGCATGATGTAAGTAAAACAAATTGCACTAAAAAGAGAAATGTTTTTTTCTTCTTCTTAGCACTAAATCAGTGAAAGGTCAGCCACAATTGCTACTACTTAAAAATTGTTATGACTGGTTGGAGCAGTTAGGCATTAGTCTAATTACTAATGGTGGAAATTAGAGCAGATATAAAATTTTGCAAATTTGTAATAGACTGTTAACAGGCTTGTATAACCTGAATAATAATATGAATATTAAAATGCATAGCTTGAGTTCCTGAAACAAGAATTTCTTTTCCAAGAAAAATGGATTCTAAAATTCTGAAAGAATTTGGTGATATTTCAGATTAAAAGATTTTTTTTTCAAAGGAGAAATCATAAATGTTTTAAAGAGATAGTTTAAAAATAAAAGCGAAGCTGAAATTGCAGAGTCTGAATTCACAACTCAGACATAATACCCGGGGTTGTGAGTCATGTGTCACAGCAATACGGAGACAAATGAGAAACTGGAGCTGGAAACCCAGAAGTCTGTGAAGGTTAGGAGCCAAGGCTCTAATGTTGGCTCTCAGGATCCCCAACTGTCTCCATTTCATCAGAAGTTGAGAATGAATAATACATTTTCACTCCTCTCCACTCTTCGAAAATTTTGGGATCATTTTCTGAACACAACCTGTAGCACTTAAAAACTTCCAACTAGACTTATTTTGTTAGCAGGTGGAATGATGATGACACCAAAATTGATAGCCCTGAGGGTTGCGCTGCCATCCAGAGGTACCTGGACAAAGTTGACAACTGGGCGGTGAGAAACCTTTTGAAATTCAACAAGGGCAAGTGCAGAGTCCTGCACCTGGGAAGGAATAACCCCAGACATGCCTATAGGCTGAGGACTGACCATCTGGAGAGCAGCTCTGCAGAGAGGGACCTGGGTGTCATGGTGGACAACAAGTTGACCATGATGCAACAGTGTGCCCTCGTGGCCAAGAAGGCCAATGGGATCTTGGGGCGCATTAAGAAGAGCGTCTCCAGCAGGTCAAGGGAGGTGATTCTGCCCCTCTCCTCAGCCCTGGTGAGGCCACTCCTTGAGTACTGTGTGCAGTTCTGGGCTCCCCCGTGCAAGAGGGATGTGGAGCTGCTGGAGAGAGTCCAGTGCAGGGCTAAAGGGATGATTAAGGGCCTGGAACATCTGTCCTATGAGGAAAGACTGAGAGAGGTGGGCCTCTTCAGCCTAGAGAAGAGAAGGATGAGAGGGGACCTCATCAGTGTGTTTAATTACCTCAAGGGGTAGTGAAGGGGATGGAGCCGGCCTCTACTCAGTGGTAACCATCGATAGAACTAGAAGCACCAGAAGTTCCACAGGAACTTGTGAAGGAATTTCTTAATGGTGAGGGTGACAGAGCACTGGAACAGGTTGCTGAGAGAGGTGATGGAGTCTCCTTCTCTGGAGAACTTCAAAACTTGCTTGGACACAATTCTGTGCCATGTGCTCTAGGAGACCCTGCGTGTGCAGGGGGTTTGGACTAGGTGACCTCTAGAGGTCCCTTCCAACCTTAAGTATTCTATGATTCTGTGATTCTGTGATGCTAAATAATACCGTGGTTGCATTATGGTATTCTGCTATTTTGCAGAAACGAAAACCTTCTTCTGGCTGTTTACTAATTTGATTGCTGTCTACTTGGCTATTACAAGGTTAAAGGATCTAAGGATGGGCTGTGATGAGCTTTGAAGGATGATAGAGCTTTTGATGTACTAGAGGATCAAAAGGAGTTATAACAGGGAATAATCTATTTTATGGACAGCTTGTTCTGCTAACAATAATAAATTAATAACAGTCTTCTGGTTTTGTCCTCACTTAAGTATTTTAAGATGTTTGTAATATCTGCTTTTTTTTTTTTCATTTTATGCTATACTTATTACTAACCTATCTCAAAAGATAGTCAGATGCAGATGAGTTCAAGAAGATGACAAGGCTCTATCAGTTACACAGTAAGTCCATGGAACTAGCAAGGCAAGTCACTACAAAGAAGAAAACATAGATATTATGCATATCATCATTTCTGTTACAATATAACGTTTTTATGGGTCCCAAGGAAAGCAGTACAAGATTTTCAAATACATAGCACGGGCAAGTAAGAGAATTTTGTGAATGAGAGCTACACTGCTGTCTTCAAATGGAAGGGCAGAGCTTTTATCAAAAACAAGGAAAAGGAGGGAGACAGATACCATATCATGGGAACTGAGATTACATGTTGGGCCCCACCTGGGAAGTTCCAAATAGAAATATCAACATTTTCACCAAACAATATATACATGGTGACTTTGAAGCCTCACAGAAAGGATGTGCAGTTACTCTGCTGTGCCCAGCAGGAACACGACTTACTGCATTAGGACAGGGAGCCTGCTTGGCATGTGCACTCCACCAGTCAGGCACAAGCTTTGAGAATTCAAACAAAAAATGTTTTCACCAGTAAAAATGTTTTCAGTGCTAATGAGGGTTGGTAACCGATGCATCTGTGCCTATTGTAAACAAAATCACCATATGTTTATACAGAGCTGCACAGGAATGGGAAATTCCTGTGAAATGGATAAACTTAGTTTGTTGCAAGTATTAAATGTTTTACAACCATAAGCCTAGTACCCTCTTCTGTTTTTCATTGTGGCTTGGGAAAGTGCATGCAACTAGAGCCAGTAGAAGAGGGAAGTGTCTAGTCCTTTAAAGCGTGAGGTCTGTGTCTTGGGTCTTTGTGTCTAAGGGAAGTAAAAAGTACTCTTTAAACCTCTCTTTAACTTCCAGGTCCTCTGACCTTGTGAATTTATCAACCATTGTTAGAAAATAAAGAGAGAGGCAAGATATGGGATGCAGTCTGAGCATGAGGCAGACTTCACATTAGAAATCACTTCGAGAAAAGCTTGTAAAGAAGACACAGCAAAACAATAGGTAAAAGGTTAAATCTTTCCATAAGAGTTTTAGAAAGAGATATAATATGATCACTAAATAAGCATAAATGTCTTGAGTGACCTGTGGTGTACCTGAAGCACTACAAACTGAGAGGAAAGATATAACCATAGAAATTTTTATAGACTAAAATATATTAAAAATATAGTACTTTTAACTGCCATATAAAGCTAAACTTTATAATAGCTAGGCTTTTCTTCTACAGCAGAAACTTCCATAGAAGCTTCCCTGTGCCCCAGAGAGCTGGGCAGCAGCCCCGAGGTTCCACAGGGCCCTGGCTAAGCATGGTCACCAGAGCAGAGAGAGGTGGCACCAGGCCAGCAAGGATCATGGCATAGGCATAAGGCAGTGATAAATGCCATAGGCTCCAAATGTCCCCAAACTTCCCTAAAATTCTACTTGCTAAAAACGCCATCAGTGGTGTAATCTTAATGCAACATATAGGATATACTGACAGTAGGCTACATTTAGAGGGCTAAAATCATCTCTTGTTGAGGCAACAACATTCCTCTCTTCCTGAGGAATGACTGTAGGGAGAGGAGGGCTAAACTGTTCTTGGTAGTGGCTGGTGATAGGACAAGGGGCAAAGGTTTTAAGCTGAGGCATAGGAGGTTCCATCTCCATGTGAGGAAGAACTTCTTTCCTGTGAGGGTGACGGAGCCCTGGAACCGGTTGCCTAGAGAGGATGTGGAGTCTTCTTCTCTGGCCATCTTCCAAACCTGCCTGGATGCCACCCTGTGCCACGTGCCCTGAGTGTCCCTGCAAGGGACAGCAAGGGGGTTGGACTAGGTGATCTCTAGAGGTCCCTTCCAACCCCAAAGATTCTGTGATTCTATAATATGCTGGGTACAGTAGAAGTTATGGGTTCAACCTGTGTTGAATCATTTAATAAAATAAAATAAAATCTCCAGTCTTTCATCATTGCAGGGTTTATTGTTGTTGTTGTTTTACAATCGACAATGGGGATGGAAATTCAGCTGTTCTGCTAACAAACATTTGCATCCTCGTTATTGTAAACAAACAGTCTCCATTTTCTAAATTCTCCCACAGCTGCTGCTGCCTTTTTTTACTTTTTCTCCTGAAAACTTAGTGGGGTTTTCATTAAAATGAAAGAAGAGATATTACGGTGAATTTTTATTTGGTGATGCAGTGTAATTTTTTTCTGTTGTGATTTTGACACTTTACAAAAATGATTTGCTTTCCCTCTCATATTTTGAAGGAAAAGGAATTTAGTTGACATGCCTCCAAAAAAATTGAGAAGCAGTCTAAATGCTTTGATAATTTATAGTATATGTATGATTCAAGTACAGCAGTATCTTTACCTTAAATTTATTTCCATATTTATGTCATGTTTCAAATTATTACATTTGAGTCCTCTTATTTACTAGGACAGTTTGCTTAATTGTTTGTTTTGTAACACTAGCTATGAAGCAAATACACATTCTGAGATGAAAGCACATTCACTGTTCCTCCCAAATGGTTAGGTATACTTTAAATAAAAATACATTAGCTCATAGGTAAGATGTTGAGTTAAAATCTTCAGATTTTCTAAAACAGATAGCAGTAAATAACAGTGGTAACATGAGTTGACATAAGCATTCAAAGTCAATTTTGAATAACCTTTAGTGTTGATTCAGAATATTCTTGAGAATGTAATGTTAGCAATTCACTTATGGAAGCTGGATGTTTGAAAATTAGGTGGTACAGTGCCCAAAAAGCAGAATCCTGAGACTATGTGGATTCAGGTCAGTATTCCTAAGGAAAAGTTTATCTTTAGGTAATTTTATGATTTTGCTTTTACTAAGCATCATGATTATTTTTGTCCTTAAATAACAAATCCTATCCATAGCTGATGTAAAATAAGTAATGCTTCAGGGTACTCTAATGCCTTAGAGTAAATATTTAATGTTTAATTGCATAATATTATTTGTTATACTCATGTAAATTTTTTTCTTTCCTAAACTCTAGTTTTGTCCTTCCCATCACTGAGTTCTTGCCTCCGCATGAATTATGTGTTGATATGGTTATCTAGTAGTTATATGCAAAGCAACATTTCTAAAACTGTTGATTATCTAAGTTTATACATTTATGAAAATGAACCAGTATGTTCATTTGTAGCTGGTTAAACTGCAGAACTGACTAAATTAATTTATTCAGTAACCTAAATTAAGTGTGTGGCAGAAACAGAAAAATACCATAGAATTCCTTCTGCCATTACTGTTATCTTGTCAGTGAAATATATATCCTCCACAGATTACGTTTCCCAATAATTTGGATATGATTTTCTCAAAAATACGAATATTGAGTATAGTCATAATATGGAAAATGACCTTTTCACATTTAAAAGTTATATGTTAAAAAATAAACTAGCTTCACATGCAGGCAAAAATAAGCATAAATAGTTACCTCTCCAGTTAGGACAAAATTGAGACTTACTTGTGACTGTGCAAAACAAATGTCAATGTGGCTTTAGCAAGAAAATAAATATGGCTGGTAGGCATTCCTTGTGATGTTAAAGTTACAAGACATGCATATTTTATGAATGAGAAGACATATATTATTCTTGATAGTTGTCTACCTCACACAGCTTAGTTTTTCTTTTACCATGCTACACCTCACTTGTAAACTCAAATAGCCTGCTTGGAATTTTACTCAGAATCATTTCTGTTGCCACTTTGTTCGCCGTTACACTTACTTATTATAAGGTGATATAAGTATACCTTGAATTATATGCCTGTTAGCTGCTTCAGCACAGCAACAACATGAATAAAATATAATTAGATATATGAATTGACTTAATTTTAGCATCACTACTACACTCAGGTCCATTTCTGTTCTGCTGCGATTGAGTCAAATTCTAGGGGAAGAGTCTAGAGTCCAGGGATTATCTTTGTTGAATGAACATGTTCGGATACAGTTCTGAAATCAGTGAACTGGAAAGATATCTGCTCATGCTGGGAACACAACTTAGCAGTATGGTAATAAACATACAGGGAAGGTGTCATGCAAACAAAGCCATAGCCTGCAGCAACAAATGACAGTTCTCTGAATTGGTATCCTTGTCCTTGAGCTTTAATTTGGATATGCTTCAAATCTTTCTGATAAAATGCCTGATACTACGCTGTGAAGTTAGCAGATTAATGCCTCTCCGGTTTTGCTGGATAAAAATGACAAGAAGTGCTATGCAGCAAAATCTTTCTTTAAAAAAAAAGTTCCCTCTACACATATTTTTCCCTTTGGAGACAAAAATGCTGCAAAAGTTATGGTATTCCATAGAAATGTCAGCATTGCAATCTGTCTGCAGAAGTCTGCATAATTGGAAGAACTTTCACTAAACACAATGTAGAAGCAGGAACGAGTAAAAGGTCATGCGTTATTATTCACCATGTAGTGCAACAGGGAAGAGCAATTAAAAAGCCAGAGGGAAAGGCAAAATCAGCCGCAATATACCTAAAGCTCTTAGCTAAATTTTAGAAGTGTCAGTGTGGGAGGATACCATATGTGTTGGTCCCTACAGCTAGCATCTTTAATTTCTGGATGAGAGGAGTCAAGGTAAACACAAGAGTCAAAGCCTTAGCTATCAGGATAAGTAGCAACAAAGATTGCTCCATGTAATCAGGAAAGAAAAAAAAAAAAAAAAAAAAGGTAATATTAAACAGCAACACAATAGAAGAGTAAGCTGTGCTAAATCGTTCACCTCTCTCCCATCACTAACATGTACGCACAGACACATACTCATATACACCCTACCACCACATACAGACTTATTATATTACTTCCATGGGCAGGAGAAAGCTATTTTGCAAAATGAGAGTGCATTCAGACAGGTTCACCAGTATCCCTCTGTTTTGTAAATTTCTCTATCCCTATTATTATTGTTGTTGTTGTTATTAGTTATTTAATTAAAGTTAAGAAACTGGTAAAGGTGATTTGGACTTTGTTTATCCCTATAATCACTTTTCTTTGATGCACAGTAGTGGACAATTCTTCACCCTTCATCAGAGAATTTTTTTGCTAAAGTCCATCATGGACAGACATGTGATTGACTTTTTATGTAAACTCATTTTCTTTTCTCTCTTTAAATCTTTCCACCCAGTGGAACAAAAAGAGAAACACGCTCAAGACATTTCTTTTTCCATGTTCATTAACAAAAGTGGAGCTACTAGATGAATATTCTCAGAAATATATATATTCAACAGACTTTTGGTCAAGGAGAAATCAAATTTCCTACATTTATTTATTTATTCTGGAATTTGATTAATGTATTGTAGGCATTTCAGAGAAGCAGCATCATTATGCACAAAATCTTGCTACAGGCAATAGGAAAAGCACCTTATACATAGAGCCAAGAATTTATTGCTAATATAATTTAAATCTAACACTCTAATAAAAGCATTATTATTAGTCCATATCTAATGACTACACAAACTGAAGAATTAAAGAATAATTAAAGAATACTACTGTTCCAGAAAGCCTCAATGATAACAATAGTTAGAATTGATACACACAATTTATCCTCATATATACAATACATACACAGTACATATTCCTAGTAGCTATTTCTCTTTCTGGTGCAGCTCAAACCTCCACTGCCCCATGCAGTCCCAAGGTTGATACCTTCCTCTTGACCAGGGAATGTGTAGCATGTTATCAGCATATCAAGTCCTCCTCAGGGAGGAGTATGATGCTGCTGGTAAAGATTTCTTCTTATTCACTCTAGGATCTACTTGAGATGTTTTTTATATAGTTGCTATTACCCTTCTTTCCTCATTTACCTGCAAGTCTGTCTTACATCTGAGTTTGATATGGTTCATTTTATATGTAGCATATTTATTTTCTTTGTTGTGCCTAGAACTAATTGTTCCCAGTTCTGGATATACATTCTTTAATAGTATTTACTGACTTTTTAGAAACCTGCTGAGAGCCTTTCCCCAACTCTCTACATCCCATGCCTACCTACTTTTATATGGGGGCATCCTGCATCCTCATTTTCAAGGCCTCTATTATCATACCAGGGTTGCATTCTTCTTCACTGCATCATTATCTCAAAGTCATAAATATTTAATTCCACACCAAATATCTACCTGCTACTGCTATCTGAATAAAAGTAGGATTATAATATATGAAGGAAAGGAAAAAACAATCAAACAAACAAAAAATCAGGCATAACTACCTTGTCAATAGCGAAATTCTTCTTTAGAGCTAAGCCAAGTTAAAACAAAGCTTTAGGAGCTCTAGGAACATCAGCACAAATTTGGGTGAAGCATTGGTCCTAAGGTCTTTCAAATGCCTGAGTGCAAAGCCTGTGGCTTCTTACAAGCAATGTCAATACTGTACACAATGAGCAAGCATATAGTTCACTTTTTTCTTTAAATATTCTGAACGATCTTCAGAAAGGGTATAACAATAACCTCTGTCAGCTCCTGATGTTTGCTCTTATGTTGGCATCAGCTCTGTAGAGAGCTGGTAGATTTTTAAACAGACTATGCCTGGCTCCTAAGCAGGTCATGAAAGGAGAAGAAGTTTACTTAAAATGTCAGCCAGACAGGTCTGGAGACCAAGTGTGTGCTGTGACTGGAAGCAGAACATGACAGCACCAGGTTTCAGTAGTCATGAAAGAAATTAAAAGAAAGACGAAGACACCCTATCAAGTTTTGACTTTTATACATGCATAAGTGCTAACTAGGTTAACAATGAAACACAGAAGAATTTACTGAGGTATAGTTAGTCTCAAAATTTAATTTAAGACTATATAGTTCCCATGGAAAAATTCCATACTGCATGGCTTGTTTTTTTCATTAACTTAAATGCTAGTTCCTGTAGCTGCTATTACAGTATGTTTTCTTTATTTATTAACATATCTGTTATATTGATGCTTAATGATACAAATAAAATTAATGAGTTCTTAAAAATCATTATAGAATTATAGAATGATGCAAAAAAATCTTTCTACTGTATTTTTACTAACAGTATATATGAGGTGATAGTTCTAGTTACAATTGTATTAAAACATTTTGACTATAATAAAATACCTGTTAAAATATGTAATTGAATAGTAAAATTCAAAATAACCTTTATATTAAGAATGCAGCTGCATTATTTTCCATTTTACTTTAGCTTTAGAAAATCCTAAAAAACTGCTGTAAAAAAAAATCCAAAATAAATTGGAATGAACAAGAAAAAAAGGTTTCTTTTTTTTCCAGTGACATATCAAGCCATATGTGAAATGTGAAAGTGACATTTTGTATGGTTTTCAGTAAATTGGGTTGCATTGATTAATATTCCTCACTGCTGCTTGTAGCAAGTTATTTATGGTGTGATGAGATCAGCTACCGACTATAGTGATTCCTTTGTGCTGTAGTACTTGATTCTTAATCTTTTTCAATGTATTTTATTGCCTGATTTTTTTTCACCCCATAGCAAGGAAGGTATATACTACTTGGTATTCCAATTTTTTATGTATAAAACACTTTCTAAATAAATAACCTCATATATTTTAAACTTTGCTGAAGAAGAAATGGCAAATGAAAAGCTTAAACAATCAGGACCAAAGCATGGTGATATGTGTCTTATGCACAACATGCTCCACTGTAATACCTAAATCTATCATTATACTTGCCCTTTTAATTGTCAATGAATTAAGAAATCAATAAAATATGAGAGTTAATGGTCTTATATAGAATTTCTATTCACTTCAATGTGACTATTTCAAGCAATATTACTTCTCTCCAAAAATAATTACTTTTGTATAACTAATTTTATTTATAAATATTCCTGTAGGAAAAGAAGGACTAATATAAAACATGGTGAAACGGAACTATTAAAAAAAAAATCATTAAAAAAAATAAGCAAACATGTAACATCAAACCACCTAAAAGAGCAGAATGCCCTCACTTGATTGTGATAGTTTTGATAGGTTTAATAAATTCTTTGCACTTAGACTGTATGGTAAAGGGGTCTCAGCTGAAACCATTTCTAATGTAATACAAGTAATAAAAAAAGGCAATAATAACTGTCCATCCAAAGCAACCAATGAGACTTATGAAATACTAAACTCTATTTTAAATAATTTAACCTTTTTAAATTAGTTTTTAGAGGGCCAAGTGGTTGCACTATCCAATACCTAATAAAATTACTTTAAAAAATAGATACCCTCCCTTATTATTCTCGTTATGAAATTACGCTGCAAAACTGAGGACCATGACATATTATTATATAGCACCTATTTCTCAATCACTAGAATGGAAGTCAAAAACCAAACTCCCAATGCAAAGTGCAAAAGAATTCTCTATAAGGCGCGGGGAAGTCAGGTACCATGGGTTGACTGAAAGATGCCTCTGAAATGAATAAACCAAAACTTAGATGGCTTGGCTATTACTGCACAAACGATAGTATTTCCTTTTGAGAACAGGAGCTCTAAAAACACCGTAGATTTAGGAGTAGAAAAATACACCTTCTGTCATCCAATCTCTTACTGAAGCTGTATATGCCAGAGGAAAAAAAAAAAAAAAAAAAGGCAAAAAAAAAAAAGCCCTGTAACATGTGGAGACCATAAAGTACACAAGAGAAAGTTTAGCTCTGTGACTTAATCGCTGGAATCAGGCAGTATATCAATACTCTGGCCCCTGCGCTCCAAAGTGTACATTAGATTAAGTAATCAGTGGATAAAAAGCCTAGAGAGTCTCTCTGTCAGTGATCTGGCATAATATTTTGTACTAATCCTAAATAGTCTGAAGTTGAGATGAATGTTACATAAACATTTCCTTCCAGACTGCATTATAATGATGCATTTTAAGGACTTTGTATCCCTATGTTAGAAAATGTTGTAATGCAAATTCCAAACATCTGTAAATCCAGAGTCATTTCAAAAGAAGCCTAAATCCAGTAGTGAATCCAGCATAAAACAGGGAAAAAAATAGGTAATGGTGCTGACATACTAGATGGGAGAGGTTCACAAAATAGGAATAAAGACACAAAAGATAGAAAGAGTTATGATATATTTGGAGGAAAGTAAAGAATAAGTAGTTCAGGAGTTGCATTAGGGTAGTAGTTAAGAGTAGGATACAGATGACTGCATGGTTGGGTGGCACAATTGAGTAGATCTCATAGTCACCGATTTAATTACATGTTTATAATTTGGTTGTGTAAGAAAATATTTGGATGTCTGCTAGAAATAAATGGAATATCTGCACCCTGTGCCCCTCACTACTCTCACTGAGACAGAAATAACCTGCAAAGTCTGCCTACTTTTCAAGGAGTTCAGCATAAGTTCATGCATAACACTGAACATAAACTACAGGCAACTTTATGTTTCATGTAACTACTAAATTAGGACCTTTGGGCTTTATAGTTGTTTTACCTTTTCCTTGAATGTCAAATAAAAATACTTGTATCAAATTGATCCTGGTATATAATCCTGTATACTAACAGCACAAAACTATGTATGATGGGAAATTCGTTATGAATTCATACCATTCTCCATATTATATATTATCGTAACACTAAAAATGGATACAGATTCATAACCTCATCTCCCTGCTTCTGATGAAATTGGATGTCCTGTAGGTCTGGTTTATTAAAACAATAAAAATAAAAATCTTAAAAACGCCCAAAAGTATAAAATAGAAAATAACAGGTTTCTAAGACTTAATAGTACAGAAAGAAACACATTCTGAAAGTCCAATTAATTTATGCAGGGATATATTTTGCGTTCCAAGCATTGTTACCTTGTTAATGAACATGAATTTTAAGCACAGTAATCTTTGCTTCCTTAGACTTCATTTAGTATTTGGCCAAATTTTAGCCTAAAATCTTATTTTATTTAAAAGTATATCTTTAACAATAAAAAAGCTAATTAATTATTTTGAATGGACATTCAAAACTGTTGGAATAGCATAGAAACAGAAATTTTCCAAATTTCTTCTGTTTTAAATAATTGATGTTTTACTATATACAAATCTACCTTATATGAGTATGTAAATCAGTAGCAGCAACTTAATTCTGAGTTTTCAGAGGAAACCAAGAGCTGCAGGGTGGCAGGATCATTAAGTATGTAATGAACTCTTCAAACACAAAAGGAGTGAATCAGATTATTGTAATATACCAGTTAATGATGCCTTCATATTAGCAACTGTCAGAAACCATGTCTTTCTAGACATGGCTTAGATGCTTGGCTTAGATGCTGTATTACACTCCTATAGAGTACTTCCCATATATGATAAAAATGTTAAAAATAGGAAAATTTCAGACCTAAGCAATAAACTGTAGTATTGATATAAAGTGGCAAATGCATAATAGATATTAACTGTGTAGCACATAGGTTAATATTTGTCACATTTGAACTCTGCTCAGTGATTTACCTATCAAAATTAACACGCCAATGGATGGGTCAGTGTTTAAAATCTTGCCCTCTTGTTATGCTCTTTCTATGATTTGATCCACGCTATTTGTTAATTTACTTTTATCCTCTCTTTTACTGAATTTCTATAACGTGTCTGCTATCCGCAATTCAAGAAAGGCAAAACTGACCTTTAGACTAATTATGACTCCTAATTCAGGAGCAGATTTGGGGCATTGCTTACACCTTGTAGCTTTTCAAAGCTACAGATAGAAGCTTTTTCACCACTTGAAGTCTTTTGAAAGGACATGCAACATTTGTTATTGTAGATGAAATGTGACAATAATGTTGTTTAGTTAAAATCAAGATGTAAGAATGATGATGATAGGCATCTGTTTCATATATAACATGAGTACTGAGCAAAACAATTCAAAGCAGTAAGCAATATCTGTCAGAGCCAGTCATTTAGTGAAAAGTTTAAAATGAAATCAAACCTCTAAAATATTTCTAGAATATTCTTTTCTGTGACATATAGAGTAAGAGGTTTTATAGATCTGCCTCTGAAAATTATTAGAGATGCTTGTTTTGTTATCCAGGAATAATTTTTCTATAAAATAAGCTTTCTTTCTAAACAGAGCATCATAAAGCAAAATAATGAAGAATTAATCAAGTGGACTGAAGGAAGATGGTATGCTCTGAGAACTTTATGAGCACTTATTTGGGGATGGCTCATTAGAGTGGACCGAACATTGAATGTAGCTGTATGAATACCAATGAAAAACAACATAGTCAAGCCTTTTGCTCATCTTTATTTTGAAGCACATACAATATTTATTGGATTTTATTTTTATTTTTCTACTTTAAAAGGCAAAAAAGAAGCTTGGAGAGAAAAAATAAAGTATACGTAAAACCATATTTCAGAAAATACTTATTTCTTAATTGAAGTTGCTATTTTGTTAAATTAGATCAACCTTTCATGTATGAAAGTGCACTTTATCTCATTCCATGCAGAGGACATCCCATCTTACTGAATGTTAAGCAATGTTTCTTTTTTCATTTTTTTCTTCCAGCTTTTGAAGTCATGTTAGCAATATTTCTTGGTTTTGATCATATTTTCCATATGAATTAGGAAAATATAATTAATCTACATTAATGACTACAATTTGATAAACAATGCATGTTGTCAAGACACATCTATGATCTTTTATCTAAAACCAAGATGAACTTAGAGGATTACTATAAATTACATATGTAACACCTTTTTTTGTGGCCAAGATTGGATGAGGGAAACTTTTTTGGAATGTGAAGTTTGTTTAGTTTTGGCAATAACAGAAGCAATGTAGGTAAAAATAGGTTATACCATGTTAGGAGCATCTTCTATAAATATAACACTGATTACAGAATAAGAAGAGTAATGTTATGCCTAGAGAAACCATGCACTAATACATGAGTTGAGTCTACTATGTTCCTTACTGTTTTTGTGTCTGAAGACCAATCCAGATATAATCCTATTAACTAAACAAAATTTCACGGAGTAATTAAATTGTGAAAGAAGTAGTCAATAAGTGACTACATTTGAATGTAAGGCAGGAGAGCACAAAATATTTGTGGCAGGACTAAAGATTCTGTCAAATCTCTTTTCTTAAAATGTAACAATGTGCATACTACTACTTTGTCTCTTTTGGCAAAATACAGGTCTTATGAAACATGCAAGTATAATGAATCATAAATCTTTAAAAGTATGATAATTGAGAGATTGCTGGAGGCAAAGAAAGAAGACTTCCACTAGTATTGTCATTACTGGCCAGTTTCTGATTAATGACTAGCAGTGCTTGTGAAAAAATGCAAATAAAAATAATGATTCTAAGTAGCAAAAGGGGAAAAAAATCTAATCTCAAAAAAACACTTGAAGTACAGAGCTATGAAAAGGACTTGGGGTTTTGATTGTTTGTTTGTTTGTTTGTTTGTTTGTTTTTCCATGTAGTTGATGTCATATTATGTTCTATGCCTAATAATTCCCAAAACTTTATCTCCCTATCAAAATAATTTAAAGGTTCAATCGTTGTTTAATATGGCCAGAAGGATTGTTTGTGTGAATTTTAGATGTGTCTCACTCATTGCACAGTGTTAAGCCAAGAGCTTTCACCAACAGAAGCTTGAAATTATAATGCACTCACTTTATTTTGTGCAAGACTATACAAGTAGAACTACTTGTGTGGGAAGCTATTTTACCAAGTTACACAATGACATTCGGGAGATTTTTATTCCTCATAGCTCCATTTCATTCCAATGATATATCACTCAAAAAGTGGCAAACATTCTTAAAAATAACTGAGGATAATTTAGAAAATAACATGGTCTATGATATTCTAGAGATATAGGAGAGTATGGCAGAGACTCCTGGAATTTCAGTCCTTTTCAATTCATTTGTGACAGGCATACACAGGCTAAAGATAGGTAGATAAAACAAGCATTCAGACAATAGAATGAGAAACATTTCAGAAAACTAATAAAATTGCCCATAGAGTTAAAATTTTGAAGTTCCTTATGAATCCAAGTCACTTCTAAAATTGAACTGTATGGTAAAATCTGAGCTTATTTTTAAAGCCCAAGCAATGAATTAAGGGCACTGTAGAGGTGCTCAATGTATTTGACAAAAGTGTATCATTTCTTTCATCTTTTAATATTGTATTTGAAATACTCAGGAATATCACTTAAGCAGATTGTGTGAAAATTTATTAAGGAAAAAAATAAAACCTCTGTGTGTTTTTAATATTCTTAACACAGAATGATGGTACTCCAGAAGTATAACAGAAAAAAAAATCTATCCTGAAAGGTAAATCTTTTTTTTTTGCATTTAAAATGAACATTTCATTCAAGAATATATGACATTAATTTCAATTTGGAGGATATGACTGGAAGATGGTATTGCAGTATCATGACTTAAAGCATGATGAAGCAGAATTAGACTCCTGAACGCTCGATGTTTGCTAGGCAGAAAGAAAGTAAAAATAGCAGAATGAAAAATTTGGGCAGAGCTGAGACAACTGAGTCCAAAACTGCAGTTATGAAACTCTTCCTCTGAATTGTTTTCATTCTCACTACACAGCATCATATTTTTCTTTCATGTTCTCTGGAAGCATATTTCTCTGAAGACTACATCTAGGACTAGAAGTCTTTCTCTCTATCTTTTGACACAATCCAGAAGCTAGATATATTTAAAGTAAATTTTTAGAGAACTTTCATCTAATAGACAAGCATAATACACATAACAATCAGTCCAGCAGGATCAGGATCCTCATGAAAGTGAATTACAAACTTTTCTATTAAAACAGAACTGGATGAGTACATGAATGCATTATTTCTGGTTTTTGTTTTGGTGTTTGGTTTTTTTTGTTTGTTTTTTTTTTGTTTTTTTTGTCTTTCATAATTAAATCAATATCCTGAAAGACAAATTTGAGATTCTCTCAGCTTGATAGAATTCAAACCACTAGGACAGAGAATGTTATATTCTTACACATTCACCCACAGACCTTCATTCATTCGTTCATTCTCTGTCTTCCTTTTGCCCAAGAAAATTACATTCTTTTCTATGCTAGCTTAAAAATAAATCTGGAAAGTGACTTCATTTGTGACAAGCTAAATTACCTACTCAGGAAGGGAATCAAATCTCTCTTGGGGAAGAGAGATTTGAATTCCTTCATTTTAAGAAAGAAACTAGAAGAACGTGTTTGGCACCTGCTTGAGGATCCTAGCTACTAAGCCTAGAAATACCAGAAATCTCTTCCTGCAACTGTTGAAAACAGCATTTGAAGTTTTTCTAAAAAATACGTTACAGGAGAGGATGTCAGATTCTGAATAGAGTTGCTTAAGCCTCAGAGAAAATCTGCATCAGGCAAGCTGATACAGCTTTATGCTTTCAGCTTTCTTTTTACCTACTCTGAGTGCCTCCCTGTTCAACCTAAGGATTTCTAGAGTTGCCATTTTAAAATGCCTAATTCTCTTCAGAGACTGTGCAAAACTTAGGGAACTTTATTCCTGAGAGAACTTAAGCCATTAAGTAGGATAACATAGCACATCCATAGCTCAAGGTTTTTTTTTTTTTTTTGTATCTACTCACAGAAAGCATGCTAGATTTTCATACTGAGTAAAACCTTGATACCTTAATAGGTTTTTCAATAGAAAATACCTATTTTCCACTGCAGAGCTATTCTGCCAGAGGAATTTACCCTGGTTTCTGCTATGGTTGTTTAATTGTTGCATTCAGCTGTGATGCAGAGTTAGCCCCAGCTGGGTTTGGCATAGCCAACTATGGGGCAGTAGCTCATGTTCTCAGTTTGAGATGCTAGCTCTTAGCCTCAGGTATGAACATCTGTTCTTGTGACCCAGTAAGACAGTGCATTGCTACTTGACTGGGGGATTTAGGGGGAGGGGGTTATTGTTTTTATTTAAACCAGTTACTCCACTGTTGAACCAATTTATTAAGTTTTGCTTAATAGTGAGAAAAGGAAAATGATCTCCTGCATGCTTTTTTTTTAAAAAAAAAAAAAAAAGAGGAAGGTTGAGGCTTCCTTTCTTTTTCCCGTATGTTCGGTGCTTGGTGCGTCAAGGAGCTAACAACATCAAAACACCTTCAGGGATTTGTAGCTTACTTCTATTTCCACTGCACATACACATATACACAAACAGAAAAAAAGATGGGGGATTTCAAAGACAGAAGGATCAAACTGCTATAGGGAGAAAAGCACCATTATTCCTGTTTCCATCATTTGTGTAAGCCCAATGATTCTTTAAAAATGTAAGAAGAAATATTAATAAACCCCAGTCTATCTCTATATTCTTTCTTTAGGGCCATACTGCAGATACTAGAAAATAAGCAACAAGAGGGAAAGTATTTGACTGACTTTTCTGTCACAATTCATAAAAAAATAATTCTTGTATTGTTTTTGTGTGTGTTTGGTTTTTTCTGACTTTTCTAAGAAACTAGTTTTGGGAATCAGATTTTTGCAGCTTTTTACCATGAAAGGATATGTTTAACAGTTGAGGAAAGAAGTTAGCTAAGATGTAACTTCCTTTTCCCTCCTCCTCATTCTCCCTTTAATTTTTAGTGATTCATAGATCTGGGTTTTCCTTGCTAAATGTTCTGTTAAACTATTTTTTTTTCAGCATGTTTGATATATTTGTGGTTGTGTAGCATTTAGTGAGGCATTTACAGAGTGATTCAGCTTGCTGCTGTACCTTTTATGGGGGCTGCTGTGAGACATAAAGATAATTTGATCCATACTGCAGGTTAGATCAAGTTTCAGTCAAGATATAGAAATATTCTAGTAGTACTAAATTTCAGATGCCAAATTCCTCTAACCATCGTTTTTCCAATTTTATAAGAAGTGTGATCATAGTGCCCTTCTAGTTGGAGAGGTTTTCGTTTATTTCACTGAAAGTGAGTGTTGGGGTAGTTGTATGGGTATACAACCTGTCAGTAAAACGAATGTCATTTCTTCCAACTCTGTCAAAAATGGTAAAGAAAGGATATTTTAAAACTCAGTGTGCATATTTGTGGGTAGTAAGATGGTGATTTGGGGCTTTTAGTTTTATTTCAATAAAGCAGTCTTTTTTTTTTTTTTTTTTTTTTTTTTTTTTTTTTTTTTTTTTATATATATATGTATAATGACTCCGCCTGTATCTCCCTATGGGAAAGCGATGCTTATTGTTTTTGCTTGGTATCACTTCGGAATGTAGCTAAACTTGCGGCATCACTGACACTGTAGTCCAGTCTTTACTGCACAATATGCTGGTGATATTTCCCATTGTACTAGATGGTCTGAAGTTGAGGGACAGGGCCTAGTACCAGCCCAGACACTCAGGGTAAAGGAGTGCAGAACATTTTATCTTTGTCCAGTTATACCAAACAATTGGACCGAATCTCCGAAGTATATCTGGAATTTCTGTTTTTTCCCTTCCTTCTTAGGAAGATTCAGGAAACAGCTGTAGGGTATAAACAGAATATCAGTAGCTATATCTCCATAAAAATTCCCAGTAAAAGGGTTTTTTTTTTTTTTATTGAGCAGAGGAGGTGTGTTTCATCTTCTGAAGCATCTGTCATTTTGCACTCTCAAAGGTTGAAGCTTATTATTGATATTATGCAGCTAATTCAGTATTCAGTTTGAAAGTAGAGAGGAAAAAATCTGTTTACAATTTCTTCTGAAGTTTAAATTGTAGTTCTAAACATATTTTATGCGGTGTTTTTTATTTCTGTGACCAATGGATTTATCTGGCATACAAGTCAAAATGGAATTTGGCTTGGGTACTTAAACTATCACTTTATAACTTACAGTAATTAATATTTTCACTGCAATTGTTTTACATATTTGAGTTTTTGGCATTATTTTCTTAAGCATTTGATATCTTCAGAATTTTTCTCCAGGGTTTTTATCAAGGAAAACATTTTGATGAATTTTGTGTAGATGGATATACTCTGTCTTTGGTAGATGCTTTCATGAGAATCTTTACCTTATAGTTGGTCTGGTGTTCACAAACCATAGAAAATGCCTCAAAGGAATATATGATAGAGAAATCATCTTAAACACTGTCTTAATTTCTCTGTTTATGAGTGAAGTTTTGCACATCTTTTCCTTTTAACAATTCTTTAGAGATATTTTTTAAGTCTTGCAATAGCACAGCTGGTCCAAGTGTTTTGGGGGGCCACCAAACAGGAAATGAGAACAAAACAGAAGAAAGAGTATGAATGTTACACAGTGATGTGAAAGCTGAAAATAGAAGCAGAATGAGAGAGAAATAAGTCCACAGAGATTCCCTTTTACAATGTCAATGTTTGATCGACCCTCAGTAGATTTCATTATAAGAATATATAAATATATATATTTACACGTAAAGAAACACCTAGTTTTATTTGAGTGCATTGCAAAATATGACTCATGCAGTAGGTAGATCATCTACAAGTGAGCAAACTCTGGTAGAAGTGAGATAATTCACATTTCATGTCATCATAATGGTTTGCAATACTTTTGTTCATTTAATGTCACTCCACTTTAAGTGATCTTGTAGTTACTGTGTATTACAAAAGCAATAAATCTCACAAAATAGTATTAATTTTAATTGATTAGAGAGGTAAAAAAAAAAAAAAAGATAACAGTAACTAAAGCTAAATAATGTCCTTCCAACATTGCAAAGGTGAGACTATAATTATAGATGAGAGAATAAATTATTAGCACAATTTAACTAGGCACGCCTGGAGGGAAAAAAGGGCATTTGATTTTCCTCTGCTTTAGATAATGTTGAATATATGGTATTTATACATAAAATAAATGTCTATCTGTGCTGAGGTAACCTTGATATAATATTAAAATGGCAAGATACCATATCTCTTCATGCAACAACCGCACTGCCTGACTTAACAAGCAACAGAATATTGTAATTTATGATAGATGTAATGAGAATGGCCTCCATTTCTGAGGGGAGGATCTCAGGCTGATGACTAGGAATACATGTTGTACGCAAGCAGATTAGTCATATTTAAGTATTAGTGTTAAGCAAAGAAAAATGTGTTTGAGTACTTAATTAAATGTCAAAGTTAGCATCTTTTAAGTCTGCATTTTTATATTTGACTTACATTTGTGAGGAATGCTAATTTTCAAGTAACACTTTTTTTTCTCTTATAAACTTTAAGGATTTTCTGAATTTTTTTCTGGTAAAAATTTTTTTAAGGGATATGTAGCTAAGAAGTTGTTGCATTGTAGAACTTTATAATGCTGTTCCCTGTGTTTATGAATAAGTGTAAATGGCTCATGGTTTAAGGAATTTTAAGGAGAGAATAATAGAACCTCTGTTTATGTGGTTTATGTGTTTATGGGTTTTTTTTTTTTTCTGTAAAGTTATTGATAATACTGAATAAATGATATATAAAATGGCATGAAAGGTCTAAGAAATATGTTAATATCTGTTTTGGCCCAGATCACAGACTATTCTAGGCTATTCCTTTTTTGAAGCTTACAAGCTGCCTACTCTCTAAGAAGGTGGTACAATTTCTTTCTTTATTCAGGAAGACAATAAATCATATTTTTTTAGTGGGTCAAATGTGATTGGAAATTCAAAGCAAGAAAAGATGAAAATTGTGTGAGACAATTGAATCTATTTTGTGAAATGCAAACTGAAGTTAAATGCAACAGTAATTTTTTTTGCATAAATATTAACTGAATTTTGTGACATACTCAAGGTTCTTTTTTCCCCTTGGTTTTATTGCTGTTTGAGTGCAAAATCTATTAGTAGATGTAAATAACAAAAGACCAGTCAAAGCATGAGATTTTACAAAGCCAAAAGGTGAATCAAATGTTTTCCCTATCAAGTTCATTAATGAAAATTTTTCATAGTGGTCAAGCTTATCTTCATTACTGGCAACTGGAAATAGCTAAATGTTTGTCCAATTTAATCTCAATTGCCATGTTCAACTGCTGCTTTTCAAAAAAAAATCTATTTATATTCTATGAATAAACATTACAATTGTTGCATGTGATTGGAGTAGGACAGAAATTACTTTTTTTTTTTTGCTGACAGAAGGCACTGAAAATATTGGGATAAGTGATAAATGTTCATTTGGAGAGATATTGTAATATTTTAATGCATCATCTGTGAAGAAACATTTGATAAGTCATGTTAAGTGGTACCATATCTACAATTTGCTATATGCTTTTGAAAATATAACACTGACTCCTAATGTACATGAAGACTAAGTGGGAAGAATTAGCTATCTAATAAAGGTTTGCAAATGATCAGACAACTGAATTATAAAAAAGAAAAATCCATGCTGTTAATAGTCCCTAGAATGGACTTTATACTAGTAAAATAGCTGCTTTAGAGCAGTAAGGCCATATGTCAATCACACATGTAATGTTCTGAGCCTCTGATATGAATAGCTCATTAGTACTTTGTCTCTAGCTCATAACTGATCTTGTTCATGATGGCAAAATCTGAATTCATCTTGAAATGAGAGTTGATAAAATAAGCCAGAATTCTAACAATTCTTAAGATGAAACAAACAAACAAACAAACAAAACAAAACAAAAACAAACAAACAAAAAACCCCACCTCACTGTATTTTCATATTAGGTGACATAGTTTTATGCTCAAGAATAGACACTTGAGTTTTCAGAGCTCAGATGGCAACCATGTAATGTATGGTTGCCCTCTTTTTGTTAGAATAGTCGGAATATATTTGAAATACTGTAGACATGGAAAGAAAGCAAAATAAAATTAAGTCTATCTATAAATTAAGTCTGTCTATAGTGCAAATTATTTATTAATAGTTATTTATTTATAAAGAATGCAGACAAAATATTTTATTCAGAAGCATGGTAGGAACAAACAAAAGCAGACTCCTGTAACTCACAAAATGAATATGAAGAGGACATCTGAAGATTTCACTAGATGGAAAGCCTAAACGTCAGAGTCAAATTTCTGCTACACTGTGGCCCATAGTTCAACCTAATATCAGTATTAGATAATATTGGCAATATTATATTAGAAAATGTCATAGCTGCAGTTAAGAAACACAAAAAAAAATTGTGAGTGGGTAATATGAGAAGATTCATTGCTGATGGTAATGAAGTGATACTGAAATGAAGTATGTACAGCAAGACATGATGTTTGAATTGCAAATTGAACACATATCACTAAGCTAGATGGCAAGGAATTGGTCATAAAAAAGGGACTCAGGAAACACGAATTCTATTGTTCAGGGGATTCTACTCTGCTACTCTTTTAATAATAGTAAATCATTCAATCTCTCTGCCTCCCTGACTCACCTAAGAAATTAGGGTAACAACAACCTCCTTTGAACTTTTTGAGATATCTGCATGAAAAAGTCCTTTAAACGCAAAGAATTTTTATATGTAGAGAAGAAAAGGTCAGTGTTTTGCTGAGGTTATAAAGCAAGCAGGACTATGAAGGTAATTTTTTTTTTCATTTTTATCATATTGAAACTAAATTTCCCCCCCACTCATATTCACAAACTGTGGGGAAAATATTGTCTGTGTAACTCTCTATGTTCATCTTTCTGTGAAACTTACAGTTTCTCCAGGCTGACTCTCTTATTCTTCACTTTATAGAGAATGATACCAGGAGAATAGGATGTGATGTGGTGAGATATACTCAGTTTCTGGAAAGGGCTCTCTGCCAACATTCAAGTTGGCTAAGGCAAGAGGTGACTCATCCAGCAGTAATTTGAGTGTTGATTGGATTAGAAATATTTCTTAAGTGATGAATTAGGTTAAGCAAATGGCTGTTTCCTATAAGAGCATTTGTTTATTGTTTTAAAGAGAATGCTGTGACCTTCTTTCGTTTTATAGAAAATTTGGCATCTTTCCTAGATATCGGAAGTTGTACATCTCCATGGGAAGCTCAACTCTTTTCTTACATACCATTCTGACTTAAAATTTGATATTTTACCTGATTGTGTTTATCTTCTTTTTTTTTCCCTCTTCCCCCCCCCCCCTTATGAAATATAATGGAATGTATCATTTGGACAAACTAAAAAGATACTGAAAGGAAGAGTTTAGAAACATGATTGTTTAGATTTTTTGTTTGTTTGTTTGAGGAAACTAAATGTTATATTCTTTTATCACCTATAAAATTCTAAAGAATCCAATGCATGTTTCATACAAAAACCTTATGATATTGTAAGAATCACTAACCAAGGTCAGAACCTGAGTTTAAGTTGGCTTACACAATCGTAACTCAACCCCGTGGAAACCAGGAAAGTGAAGGTATGCTTGAATTAATTTCTAAATATGAGCATCTAATCAATCACAGAAAGTATTTTATGGTATTTGCCAATCTAGTTCTTATTGATTTTTACATAACAAATATTTAAATTGATTTTTTTTCCTAACAAAACTGCCCTACATATTAATAGAACCATTAACTCTTCTGATTAATTAACTTGCACAGACGTCTTCTTTCCACAGGACAAAGAGAAAGATAGGCCATTAGAAATAGAAAGCAAAGCTGAAATATTTCTTCTCCTTTTATTAGTATGCTAATATTTTCATTGACCCCTCTTCCCACTTATTCCCCTTAACTTTTTTTTTTTTTTGAGAACAAAACAAACATTTTTTAGCCTAAGTTACATCTATTGTAATCTTTCATGCGATTCTGAGTTTAGTTGTAGTGTCTTCTAGTCTCACATGGATAGTAGTGGCATTTTCTTTCCTGCACTTTAGAGTTGTACCACTGGTCAGCTATATACCAAAGCTCTCTTAAGTCAAATTTAGACAAATTCAGAAATACATTGTATTATTGACAGTGAAGTATATGTACTGCTGAGAAATATTCTGATTTGATATTTGGAATGTTCTCTTTTTCTCCTCTTGATCTGCAATGCATATGTGCATATATATTGCGGAGGACAATTTGCATTTTGCCTCTTCCTCAGAAGAATTTACATGCAACTGAGTATCATAGATACCTCTTCAGAATTATTTTCAAAGTCTGTTGCAGATGATAGCATATTTCTGGGTCTTTACATCTGAAACTCTTATTCCAAATCAACTGCTTCCACAGACCTAATTTACTGCATCTCTGTGGTTTTGATGTATTTCTTTCCACTGAAAACTAGTATAGCAAAAATCTATAAATCACATGAAAACAGTTTTAGAAAATTATTAGTTTTGTGTAGATAACTTAATAAATAAAAGGTAAATATAAAGGTAAGAATTTCTTTTCATTTGCTAAAATCATTGACTCTTATTTGTTTTATAATACTAACTGCTAGTTATAGGTATTGGAGTAAAAACCATACCAAAAGGTACAAATCAAGTATGAATTATACAAGTTAGCCATACAGTTTTTAATAGCATCTGTGTACTTTCATATAGGATGACAAAGCAAGAATCATTGCTATTGCTTTGCAGAAACATGTCTAAATGTCTACAATAGGATGAACTGCTATGTATTTAAGCATAGAGAGGAAAATAAATTTATTTATTTATTTATTTTTGTAGAGCTATGAATGTTTTAAAACATAAATCATGTATAAATACTTACTTTTATGCCTAAAAAAAAAAAAGCTGAGTACTGATTATATGAATCCCTGGTGTTTTCATGTTGATTTAGATAACCTATTCTCAGTACCTTTTTTCATGTCCTTTTCCCAAATTCTTTGCTAAGTATATATTTTAACTGACTTGGTTTCAGCAAGATCTTAATGTCTGTTTTCATGAAATACTTGATTACCATGTATCTTAATGACAAATTTAAATCTTTGTCCTGCCAGGCTGTACTGAAATAAGGAGCTCACCTTTAAAAAGAGAATAACGTCAGCTGACACATGATCTTATTCAAGATAAGCAAAGTCTGCCCTGTTCTTGTGGTACCGAATTTTCTTTTGCACAGTATGGCATATAGCTGGTGGCTCTTCGTGAACAGTTATCTAGGTTCAGATTTAGCAGTCCTGTGGCATGTCAGCATGACATTCTCCTATGTGTCTATATAACCTGTATTTTGAAAACATTTTCATATGTCTCAGGAAATGCTAACAACTCGCTGTTTCGCAACACCTCCTGTTTTGGTTTAAGTGCCCATTGTCTATTAAGTTTATCAGGGTTGTAGAGTGAAAGACGTAAGAGAAGCCAAGGTAACAGTCGTCTTCTCCCATTGCAAACTACACCAGAAATATTTCTCTACCTTTAATCTAATGGAGGGGATGGATGGAAGCTTGAAAGGCTGGGAAATGTGTGAAAAGTGAGAACTGGGAGGCTACAATTTATGCTTTTCTTTATGTGGGACATTGATTCCCCAGGGAAGACAGCAGAAAGCAAGTATTACCTTTTTTACATCCTCCAAATGGTAATTAGTGGATCTATGAAGGCTGCTTGAGGTTTGCACCTCTTGTGACTGGTTTGATTTTTCTATGAATTTCCATGGGTGGATGGAAATTCACACAGTGTCCCAGAACCAAAAAAAAAACTCTTGAGGTTGTATGATTTCTTTTTTTGGATTAGTGATCATTCTCATAGTAATTTATTTTCATTAAAAGAAGGTAGTCTTAGTTTCTATTTTCCTTTTTTTTTGTTGTTTTTGTTGTTTTTGAGACAAAAGGAGAATATTAAATCCAAAATTAAGGTATTTGTATACATCCTTGGTAGTATATTCTAATTAAAATTTCTGGAAGCCTGTCATACCTCTTTGCATTCAACAGCATTCAATACTTCTGCAGCCTCAGTTGCAAAACATATCTATACTGTGAATTGGTAATGGGGCGTTCAATCAACCTAAAACAAAATCTTTCTACACAGAATATGTTATTAGGAGGAAAGTGAAAATCAGAAGTCTGACTTCAGCTGCAACTTTCTGCTCCACACTTGTTTTGAACTGTGCTTACAGTTTATGTGCTGACTTACATAATTGGTGAAAATAGCAGGATAGTTGCATTGCACTTTTGTGGAATTGATTAATACAGAGGAGGAGAATCTATTTACTTAGTACTAATGATACTCTGCAGAGTTAAAATTATAGTAAAAAGTATTTCACAGGTTACTGAGCAGGACTAGTTTTTATATTAATGGAGCAATATATAGATACATTATTCACTAGAGAATATTTTGTAAAATCATGCAATATAATAGTCTTTTATCAGACACAGGGTAATGTTTAATTATTCATAGTCATGATAAACGCACAGGAAGCTTTTACCTATCCCACATATTTAGTCTAACACTTATTCAGCTGAAAAGTCACCTATGTGATCCTGAAAAATCTTTGAGTAGAACCTCATCTGTATACATCTTTAATTAATTAATTAATATTTTACAGGAGGAGGAGGTGTTTTACTATATCACTATGAAGTTAATTTGAGTGAACAAACAAATAATAAATGTACATTAGCAACACACTATACATAGAAAATTTACTTTAAAAAATATCTTTCTTGTGGATTTGCTCTATAATATAGGTTTCCTTCTTCATTTCTCACCTTCAAAAAATCTATAAATTTAGCACAAAGTGAAGACCTGAGTGATGGTTGAGCTATATATGAGCTATGTATGTGAGCTATATATGAGCTAGCTCAGTGGTTATTCGCTTTCTTTGAATGTGAATGATCAATTCCATCTTCTGATCTGAAACCATAAGGGTGACTAAACTGACAAACGCTAGCAAAAGAAGTTATATTCTAGGTTTTTGCCTATATTACTCATGTCTGGGGAAAAAAAAAGTGCTGGATGAAATAGCATTTATTTTATCTCAGACTAAATGACTCGTGCATATTGTCATACTGTCCTGCTAAGAAAACACATCAAGGTTACTAAATAGTTATTTGTGATGTTTTAAAAACAAATGTTTTTTTCTAAGGAAAAATGGTAGTGGGTTCTGTGAATTTTAAAAAGCTTAAAAGAGCTAAAATGGTGAAAATATAAATGTCTGCTGAAATACTTCAAGAATTTATGTTCATAATATGTACATTTTGAGATGTATCATGCAGGATGGTATTATCCAAATTCGTCCTAATGAGAGATCAGAGCAGCTACTTAAGATGGGAAAAAAAAAACAAAGAAACCAAACCAAAAGAAACAAAAACAAAACCAAACAAAAAAACCCACTAGATTATTATATGACAGAAACGTCCAGACTTGATGTGTGTATCGATGACATGGATCTTTACAAACTTTGAACTTGCAGAGCTTTGCAAAACCACTACAGAGGAGAGAGTTCTTAAATCTCCAAACTTAATGTAGTTTTTTTTTAGCACTAACTTATACTGCAGTTTGAAAAGCAAGCCGTACACAAGTTAAGATTCATGCTGCCTGCTTTTGTCAGTATAAGCGCCATTACTTTAAAGATAAAGGTGATCTCTCTTCCCTTGGACATTACAGTAGCAATTTTCAAGTGTGTGCACTAGTATTTCCCAGGCATACAAAATCTTCACAACCAGGCTGGTGCAGTCCAAAACTGGCAATTGCATGGGCTGGATTTACTCCCGTTACTCCCATTTCCTGAAGTAGCAGTCTACATCTACCCATCTGTCAGCATTTGCTGCCTTTCCTGTCCTTGGCAGCAGCAGCAGCAGTCAGCATACCTCTCCTTTGTGAAAATCATTTCTTGTTAGAGCACAGGCAAGAATGGCTGCTGCTGTACCCTGAGGAAAAGGGGTGCAAGTGGAGGAAGTGTTGGGACACTGCAAAGGTTCAGGGCTATAACTAATGTTTTGAAGGGCAATTCTAGCCATTCACTCATCTTTCCAGCAGCCTCTGACAAACCATGAATTGCTACTAGGTAAGCAGGTACTTCCCATCTCTTTCCAGGAAAAGGCAGCAGGTCAGCTGGTAATAGGTCTCTGGGGAGCCATTTGGACTGTGCAGGATCAAATTGCCTTATTAATAAAAGTGTTCTTTTTTTTTTTTTTTTTTTTCTCTTTATCAGAACACATTTGTTCTCTGCAACAGACTTTCACATCTAGGTAATTTATGTATTATTTGGCTTGTTAATATCAGAGAGCATTTAAGATGCATAGTTAAAAACACACAATTCACAGTTGCAAGCACAACCTTAATTTGGATAAGCACAAATGCTTTTCTTTCATTGGAGAAGCTGTAGGATGCAGAGAGACTAAGACAAGGAGAAGGCACATATATATGCTGTATTTAAGAAATTATTTCTTTTGTTTGTTTGTTTCTACTGAGAGGAAGTACTGTAGACACCCAGTAAAAATAACAATTTATGGAGAGGCTGAATGTTCAGTGTTAAAGGAGGACGTGGTTTAAATGTAATTTAACCTCCCTGTTATGTATTACCTATCTTCAAAGAAAAAGAATATGTTTAGAAAATATGATTATGCAATTTAAAAACTGGACTATCATTTGAAAACATGAGAGAAGCCTGACAATATATGAGAATTGTCTTGACATATATGTCTAACTTTTGAAGGCTTTATTTTGCAAACTGTGATAGTCTTTTAGTACAGGCGCCAAATTTAAGCTGCATGTTGTTATTATCTAATATTTGAACTATTTGAGTGACTAGCTTTCAATACAGAAGGATTTTAAGAGGGAAAGGGCCAATTTCTGACCATAACCATATTTGGGGGGATTTTTTTTGCTAAGCAAGCACACAACTTTGCTGATCAGAAAAGAGAAAAAGCATTAACTTTTTATTTTTCCCTATTCTATTTAATCTACTATTTTAACAGGAAAGCATTTTTTTCCCAGACTGCACATTTCAATTCTGTTAATTTTGATAAATCTTTATATGCATTAGAATTAACAGTGTGTGTTTATACAGCTTAGGTGAAAACACATGTACAAAAAGAACAGAACATTCTTTATGGTGAGGAATCGTAGTGTGACCCAGTAAGTGAATTAGTAAACTGAAGTGTCTGTGAAAACTAGCTTTTTTAAATTATCCTCAGGTGACTCAGAATCTGGCTACAAAAACTCATAAGACTATTTAAGAAATATGATTTTAGTAATTTATAATTGCATAATATTTTCCATTATGGTATTGGCATTTCCTATGATGAATGTAAGTTTCTGGTCAATCACACAGTGACAGCATCTGAGCTGTCATATGAGATATAGGCATTACAAAACATGTGTTATCTAAGTACTTACGTATTCCTGTGTTTGTGTGTATGTGCAGAGAAAATGAAAATTAGGAATTTTATGAAAGCTTCAAGTTTTTATTTTTTGTATGTTATCAAAAGCAGATATTAATTATTGATTGAAAGAAAAAGATTTATTGATTTTTATAAAGCTAGATATGGAGGAGTAATTTTTTTAAAGTTTCTGCTTTTTTTTTCTTTTTTTTTTTAAACCAACAATATTGAACACCTATTCAGAAAGACAGCTCTCTATGTTACTGCCATATTTGATAACATTTAGATCAGCAGTGTTAAATAACATAGAACAGTCATATAAATTACTTCTATAGATCTATGTCACTTTTCAGTTAGAAGAAAAACTATTTCATATTATCTCTCAGATTTCAATTCCATGTGTATCTAGGCTTTTTATTTTCCTTGACCTGTCTTTTCAACACAGTTGCTAATATTTTATGCTCATAAAATTATATAAACATCCAGATATTATGGATCACTTGAGTACCCTGAAAACTTAAGATAGTAGAAGTAAGTGGAGAAATTAAATATAAACCTGGCAAAACCAATAAAGTTTTGTAGTAATTGAGTAATGAGTAACTCTTCATTAAATTCTTAGGTATCTTTAACAGACTTACTCTTGTGGGAAAAAGGTGCAATAATAGCACATGTTCTGTTCCCCATCCTATTTGTAGCAGTCTTCACTAACCATGCTAATTTTATCCTGGCAAAAGTCCTCACTGAAATCTATTCAGCAAACTTTGTTAGGAAGTTTTCAAATATTCAAATGCTTACATATCCCAGTAGATCTCTATAAAAAATGAATTAGCAATTTCACCTTCAGAAAAAGACATTTTTGAGAAAGATAGTAGCCAGAGGCTTAAGTGAAGAAACACTGTTTTTTCATACTTTCTATGAATACTGTAAGAGTATACAAATTAAGTTTCCATACTATCTAGGCAAAAAGTATTCACAAGTCTGACAGCTATTCTTTTCATCTTTCTGTGAACATGGCAAGATATCACTGCATTAGCTTACTGCTGTGCATAAAAGATGATTCAGATATAAAGACTGAAATTATTAGTTTTGGGATAAGAGTATCATAATGAAATCTAAACCTCTCGCTCATTCGAAATGGTGTACCTCCTGAGGAAAAAAAAAAAAAAAAAAAAAAAAAAAAAAAAAAGGTAACACTCTGAAAATAGAACCACTCAATTTTTACACCTAGAAAATGAGAAAAGCAGCACCTAGAGACTTTTCTCCTGAACCCATTGTTTCAGACCTCTTCTGTTATATATCTAACGGTCATTTATCATGACGCCAACTCCTCTGAACATGTGTAATGTAATTGAAGACAAATTGACCACCATGGCAGTCATTTTGTTTGTTTGGTTTTTACTGGACTTGATGCAGAATGCTCTAAGAATGTATCTCTCTTACATGACAGACAACCTCATAGTTGCTGCTCAGCTTAAGAGCAGCATGTGTGATGTTTTTGCAGGACCATGTTAAATGGAGACTGGTTTTTACAAGCTTCTCTAAATGGAAAGTATGAATGGGAATTATTTTAAATCTTTTTTTAATCTAATATTTTATTTGCAAGCAATTGCATCTATTTTGATCAAACCTTTCTTGGACATCTTGATTTACAGGATTGTTTAATAATTTATGTAAGGAAGGTCTGATGAAATACAAATTTTTGCTCATCTCTCTGAAGTTACCGTGAAACCAGGAGATACCTTGAAAATGCCAAGGAGAGACAATAATTTTGTGGTTTTGTTTTTCTTGTTGTGGTGGTGTTTTCTTTTTTAATTTTTAAGACACAAGCTATAGGAATACTTTTCTGTCTGATTCTGGCAGAAGATATTAGCCATTTATGAATAGTGTGGTGACCCCTTCATCTTGCATATGAAGCCTGGACCGACTTCCCACATTATTGCAAAATTCTCAGTTCCTCCTGTGCTCCAACTCTGCTCTGGAAGGAGTGTCCCATAACTACTATATTGGAGCAATTCTCATCCACAATTGTGTGGACAGAATTACCTCAGGGAGCAAGGCAAGTTTAGATCTTCCTACAGTATATATGGAACAGAGTAAATGTGGTGCTAATGTGCCAAACATTTTATGTGATGTAATACTTATTTAAGAGTTCCCAGTTTAAAAAATTACTGAGGGCATGGTTTTTCTCTGTCATAGGAGCTAAGTAGTCATTTATATATAAGACTAAATAAGAAGTTTAAAGTGTAGTGTTGTGCTGTTTTTGACAGAGACTCTGCAGATTCCTGTGACATCCTTACCCTAAAAGTTCACTAATTGCACATGAAGAGCATAGGAGAATAGACCTGCAAGCACATGGCCACAGATCCCTTTGCTGTTGTTACTGATCTTATGACTACTATTGCTGAGGGAGTGGAAAGAAAGGAATGATATTTTCCTCACTTGAGTTGGAGAGGTCACAAACAGATGGAGGAACGTATTTAGAAAGTTCTATGAAAAAGCGAGCACGTAAAATGTTGGTGGTGTTGAAAAAGCATATGGTGTGGCTTGCTGTGCTGAAACAACAAGAGGGAAAATCTTCTATGTCTCTGAAAGGTTTTGACATTAAAATGGGAAACCTGATATTGGTCTTATGTTCACAAGTTAAAGATTACAGTTTAAACAAAAAACACAGCAAATCACAAACAAACTAGAAAGTGCTTCCTAGAACAAGTTGTTTTGGTAGATTTCCTTGTGTTACTATCTATTACATCAGTTATGTTCCATTACACTCTTTGATTGTGGGTTGTTTTAAAAAAAAAAAAAAAAAAAGGTTTTTTCCTTCTGTCTTCGTAAATATGTATATTTCAGAAATATACATTCATATATATGTATATTTCAGAAAATGATGAATAAAACACCTTATCCTTGGATTGCCAAAGTAATAGATTTTAAATATTTTCTTTCTTCCCTTTGCAAAAAGTCATGGAACTATTTCGAAGGAAGGTTGGGTTTATTTTCTTCCTAAGCAGGATTTCATTCCACATATGAAACTCTGAAATAATTCAAAGGAAATATTTCAGAAATATTTGTGTATGTAAGCTAGACTAGAGAAATACTAACAGAAAGAACAAAGTCAGTTCTGGGACTTGTCTCTCCTAGATGTTATTCTTGAATTCTTTCTTTGTCTGTCTTTAGTTAATTTTGGTTATAAATAGCAAATGTTTCTATCAGTTTTCAAGATATTTTTGATCCCACAAGCTGCTTAAAGCTATGGAATCAGAAGATAAGCCTGTCTCAGAGAGGCTGGACTCTCCTGGGTTATGAAACTGATAATAATTTGCTTGAAATACAGAAATCCTAGTTAGAAAGAATTGACCTCCTCTTGCATCTGTTCTGTGCTATTGTTTCTGGAAATATTAACTACTGAAGTAACAATTATGAAAGGCATTTATAAATATAAAAGTAAGTGCTGAAGGCTTTGGTGCTATATGAGTTTTTACGTAATGACATAAAATCAGACTGCTGTAGAGGTAAGATGAATGAAGGCTATTTGACAACATGGCCACACTTGAATTTCATTGCTCCAGGGTAATATTGCAGGGTCTTACTACATTATTCAAGAAAACCACACAGGAAGAGCGGGGAAGATTTAGCATTATGAGCTTCCTCTTTCTGTTAATGCTGGTAAGATGGTCAACCTACTGTATACACCTTATGCTTAAGAGTATTGAAAAAGCTAGCAGAGGAGTCTTACATTTTTGGAAAACCTTAATAATTCAATGGATACTGCTATACTCTGTAAGTTCATATCAACTTGATTATTTAATCTTGACATTGTAAACCAACTGCACAGTTGTTGTTTAGAGATTTACTCAGTCCTGGTCTCTTTCTGCACTGTCATTGGCAAAAGAGACATCTGTTTTATATTTCTTGATGCCTCTTCATCTTTGCCTTAGAACAATTTCAAATTAAATTTCAAAACTCACTGAAAAGCTTTGTGCCCTTGGTCAAATGTTTTGTGTCCTTGGTCAGCCCTTGTCTTGGGCTGGTAATCAGTGGTGCCGAGTCCAGCTGGAAGCCTGTGGTTAGTGGTGTCCCCTAGGGCTCAGTCCTTGGTCTGGTCCTGTTCAATTTATTCATTAACGACCTGGATGAAGGGATGGAGTGCTCCCTCAGCAAGTTTGCTGATGACACCAAACTGGGAGGAGTAGCTGATAGCCCTGAGGGCTGCGCTGCCATCCAGAGGGATTTGGACAGACTGGACAGCTGGGCGACGAGTAACCTCATGAAGTTCAAGGGAGAGTGTAGAGTCCTGCACCTGAGGAGGAATAACCCCAGACATAGCTACAGGCTGGGGACCAACCTCCTGGAAAGCAGCCCCGCAGAGAGGGACCTGGGTGTCATGGTGGACGACAAGCAGTGTGCCCTTGTGGCCAAGAAGGCCAATGGGATCCTGGGGTGCATTAAGCAGAGCGTCTCCAGCAGGTCGAGGGAGGTGATTCTGCCCCTCTCTACTCAGCCCTGGTGAGGCCACACCTCAAATACTGTGTGCAGTTCTGGGCTCCCCAGTGCAGGAGGGACGTGGAGCTGCTGAAGAGAGTCCAGCGCAGGGCTACGAAGACGATTAGGGGCCTGGAACATTTACCTATGAGTAAAGGCTGAGAGAACTGGGCCTTTTCAGCTTAGAGAAGACTGAGAGGGGACCTGATTAATGTATATAAATACCTCAAGACAGGGAGTGAGGAGGATGGGGCTGGCCTCTTCTCAGTGGTGTGCAGTGATAGAACTAGAGGAAATGGCCGCAAATTGATGCACCAAAGGTTCCATAGGAACTTGTGAAGGAATTTCTTAACAGTGAGGGTGACAGAGCATTGGAACACGTTGCCCAGAGAGGTGGTAGAGTCTCCTTCTCCGGCGATCTTCCAAACCCGCTTGGACACAATCCTGTGCCACATGCTCTAGGAGACCCTGTGTGTGCAGGGGGTTTGGACTAGATGACCTCTAGAGGTCCCTTCCAACCTTAAGCATTCTATGATTCTATGAAATGTTTTAATATAAGGGGAATAATAATATAAGCTAAATATAAGCTAATATAAGCTAATATAATATAAGCTAAACAAAACTTTTTTGCATATTTATTAAAGGAAGAAGAGAAAAGAAAAATATTCAGCAAAGGTCCTGGAAGGAGGGGAGGGGAGAACAGAAAAAGGAGACTTTGGGCTTCTGTACTGTACTTTGACAGCCACTAGATACAAATAAAAGGCCCTAGCCAAAATAGGTAGGAAAATAGAAACTGTCTGAATTTGTAATTACTGCTTCACAAAGGTACTAAGATTTTCAAGAACGACATCAGAAAAAAATCACTAAATTGATGGAGTGGGAGTGGGAATCTCTTTTGCAAGAGGTTTAAAAGTTCTGGAGAGTTATCACCATAAATGAAAAAAAAAAGCAACAAGCAGTTTCCAACTGCTTTTGACATTGGTTCCTGACAGTGTGGGAAAAGGAATCAGAGTACTGCAAATTGAACTTTCCAGGCTGTTAAGAGGGAAACATGTCCTGAAATCAAAAGCAGTCTAATCAGATGGGACAGAAGTGTGGTGACAGGGAATTGAAATTACCCATGAGGTAAGCCGAGAAGGACAATAAAACTCAACAACAGGATGAGATGAGGATACCTTGTAGTTTAAATGAAACGAGTAAGGAAAAGGAATAAGAAGGAGGAAATAATTAACAAAGGAAATAGTGAGATCTAATGGGTGAAGCAGCATATTATTGGGAGGGAGACATTTAAATAGGAGAAGGAAGTTAATTTCTTCTTTGTGCTGGTAGCAGAAAGCTAGCTCACTGATGAAGAGATTTCATAAGTTTGTGGAGGGATGAGGACTGATAGCTCTTTGGGAAGATGGAATTAGTCTTTGCAACTTTTGAAAACTAAAATGTCACCAGAATACTTACAGTTATTAGAACCTGATATGCAAGAGTTATCCTAATGTTCATGTAATTGCCTCTCTTAACATTTGCAACTATTTTGATCTTTTAACTTTTCTCCTTTAAAGCTGAGCTTTAGTGAGGTGGTTGGGCAACAAGATCAATATTACCAATGTCACTGTGACATTTGATTAAGTAAAGTCTTGCTGGGCTTATCATGAAAAAACACTGGATTCTCATTGCTAGAACTTAATTAATCCCCATCTTTCGAATTTGATTACCCTTGCAAATTCAACTTGCATTTTAATTGTGAATAGTGCTTGAGAAGCTGAAACCTACCTAGATTGTCAAAATCAAAGAGATTTATATATTTATATATATTTTAGTCTACTTATTTTCACAACTGTCTGTGGGCTGTGTATCTGTTCCATTTTTTTGTTTGTTTGTTTTCTTTTTATCTATGGAATACTATGTGTGATATAACACCTGATTGCTATTATGAATTGAAGGTGAAACAGATTAGGTAATGACATTACAGCTTTAGTATTTTCTTTTTCTCCCATAAAATAACATTGAGCAATTCTGTTTTACAGCTTCTTGAGGATATACTTCTATGGACTGAATACAGTTGCCATGCATGTTACATTTTTTTTTAGTTCATTTTTGAAAGTAGCATTCTTTATAATGCCATCATGTTCGCATGTTTATGTATTTATTTTTACATTCATGTAAATTGAGGTGCATATTTAAAGCAGCATGTGAAAATGGAGCTTAAAATCAGAAGCAGGAGCAAGCCAAAGCCTGAGAAAATTAGGTAGTATTTGTTCCCTGATTATTGAGTAAGCAGAATAAAAGACAAGCTTGAAAATACTCCCACTGTGGAATGGGATTGGCATAACTTACTTCCAGGGCTGAACTTCTGATTTAACTTGAATAACTTGGAGTCAGCAGAATTAGATTTCTCACTGGATAGCATCACAGTCATGTTTTGAATTGAATAAATAAATATTTTCTCCCTACTTCTGTGCTCTTCTTTTGAAAAGACAAGCTATAATTTTTAAAAGAAGCAAATATACACAATCTGCGAATGTTTGCTGCCGTATCTGAATTTCATGTATCTTGGATGGTCGTTATATTCTTTCATTCCCTCTGTAGATAGTTGTGAGTATATGTTACAGAGTGCATCTGAGAGGTTATTTGTGAGAATTTCTGTCCATAAGATCTGTGTCTGTAAAGTTTTTGTTCTTTGGAGGTTACAGAGGTGATCCTTTCTATTATTTCTCAGATCAGAACTATAAAAAAAAAGGTATCAGTGTTAATTAGAGATCTCACTACATAAGGACAAAGTACCTTTATGAAATTGATTGAAACAGAGAGAGAAAAAGAAAAAAAAAAAAAAAAGAAGAGGTTAGGTTAAGAATGCAGTCTAAAAAATNATAAAAAAAAAGGTATCAGTGTTAATTAGAGATCGCAATACAGTAGGACAGGGAAACGTGTAGATATTGGTTGTCACAGTAAGAAAAAAAAAAAAAAAAAAAAAAGAGAAGAGGTTAGGTTAAGAATGCAGTCTAAAAAATATTCTTATATCTATTTTTTATATACTTTTCTTTCATTTTTGTTTCCTCCTTTGGTTGAGAAAAGTAAGTTGAGAATTTAGGAAAGATGTTTGAGTTTCAACTCATGGTCCATTCATTTAATTTTTCATAAAGAGTAATAATAGATCCATTTTAGATGAAGCAATTCATTCTATTATAATTCATAATTTTCCAAGTGCTTTACATTAAATTCTAAAATGAAAATACTCTCTTTTTCAGCTCCTTTGAGTTAAAATATGAAATGATAAATATTATATCATAAAGACCGTTCTTTTTCTTATAAACAGAGGAAGGTGTTGCATTTAGCTTCTTCTGTGATTCCTCCAGCACAATATCTCTCAGTGTAGCCAAATACTTACTTGGGGGATAAGGAGGTAAAGGAGGAAGCTGAGCACATGAGATGAATTAATCCACCAGAATAAAACTTTGGTCTTGGTATTACCTAAAGGTTTGGATTTACATGGGTAAAACTCATAAAACTTGAGGTCAGACGTGCTTATGTTGGATCTTCCTAGTACAGCATGGATACTGGTACTTGTTGCAGTTTGACAGGGGTGGGGGAAAATTTGGTAAGAGATGAATCCCCTTGCGTTCCAGCCAGTCCTCAAATGTTAGAGGGACTGGGGGCAGCTGGACTCACCCCTTAATAGGGACACCAAAAACTGTGGTGTCCCTATTAAGCTCAACTTTGGCAGTACCAGATTCACCAACAGTCTGCCAAATGTAGGACCAATCACCTTCCGAAGAGCAAATCAAGTTTCCAAATATTGTGATCAACTGTAAGCTCGAATCTGGGAGTCATTGGATTCAGTGTGTCAACTGTAGGTCCTATTGCCTTCAAAACAAGTAGCTGAGTTCACAAATAGCACAATTTTTTCAAATGCAACATTTTAGAGAACAGGTTTCGGATGCCAGTACAGGAAATATTCTACTACAGTGTGAGGTTCTTAGCTAGTGCCTAGTGTACAAATGCGTAATCATCACTCACTCAGAAGACTGGAGAGGGCTCGCAGTCTTGAGGAGCCTCCTCAGATTGTGTCCTGACCGGCAGGGAGGAAGGATGTTCAGCCTTCTCTCTTTCCTTGTTCCTCCGCTCCTCTCTTCCGTTGCTTGTTCTTGAGTTTTTCTCTTCCATCCCCCTTGTTTTGGTTTCTTAGTTCACCTTTTATATATTATCTTTTACATTCAGGTGGAGCTTGAGTGACTCTAGTCATACATACTTTCGCTATTCACTGATCTAAAAAGTCTCTCAAGTTAATTGAAAATCTAGAGAGCATGCCCAGTGAGGAGTGGTCATTCCTTTGAAGCGGGTAACTTCCCAGATGGGGATGTACTATAATGGGATGAGGAGAATGAGGAGAAGTCTGAGCAAAGTCCATTGGAAGGGAGCAGACATCTTGTCGTACTATGTGGCTTATCACCTTCATGGTAAAGCCAGGCAGCCACCTCTGCAGGGAGTTCAACAGAGTTTGGCCTCAGTGTCTTCACTCCGCTCCACCCTCCATTCACTCATCAGCTGCATGGCACCATCCAATTACCACCTCCACAGGACAGCCAACAAAGAATGGCCACAGTGTCTCCTCTCTGCTGCGCTCATCCTTTACTCCTATTAGTGTGTATTAGGAGGGCAGATTGTGTTGCCAAGGGAATTGTGAAGAAGTAGATTCTGTACATACCAACCATCCTGGAAGTGATAACTGTCTTTCACCTCAAGCAAGCCTCTGTATTGCCATAGCTTCTTTTAGGCCCTGTTTTTTTTAATAATTTCCTCGTTCTCTAGCAATTCTTCCATAGTACCACACAAATTCAAAACCAGAAAATGCACCATTCTTCTTAGTTGCTTATAGCAGTTTTCAGTTGTGTGATGGAGAAATTCAAAGCCATAATTCATCAAGGTAATTTGGACTGATGTTGCACTATTTGTCACTATACATTATTTTAAAAAGGAACATTATTGCCTTAGAGGGCACCTTGTAGTTTAAAAAAGGTGCCAGTTAAACTTGCTATTGGAGGGAAAGTATTAAACATTTTACCTTTTCCTTTTTTTCAGGTTGGATTACTAAAGGGCAGAAATGCTGATGGTTTAAATCAGGCCAAGAAACTATAGCTAAACTAGTACTAGTTACACAGAGAGGTTCCTGCAGGACATGTCTAGCATAGACACAAAGCTGATAGACTGCATCTCTTCTGAAAATTCTCTTAGTTAAATAGGAAAAAAAGAAAAAAAAGGAAAAAGCTTTTTATTCAGTCTTGCCGGGCTCTTACTCTTAAAACATATCTGAATGACATGGCAGTAAAAAATGATCTACCACAGAAAATTGCCATCTAAAGATGCTTGTAAGTGTCTCTTAAAAATGTAAACATTCTCAGTGAGGTTAGTAAAACTGCGGGGCAAAATACAGTTGAGGTAAAACAAGAAAAAAGGTCATAAAGAATCTGAAACCTCTCTTAAAAAACGAATAAGGCAAAGCTAAGCACTCCCCTCCAAGACTGCAAAGCTTGTTGAAATGTCCCTTGTTTTGAGATCAGTAATAAGCTTATTATTTTATTGTATTCCATTTTCCATAAAAAAACCCCTATTAATCACAGGTTCTTCATACCTACTCTTAAGTGTTGAGTTTTACCTGTGCAAATGGGAGAAGAATTTTAGGTAGTTTAAAAAAAAAATCTCTGTTGTAGTCTAGAAATTCTGTTCCAGAACTTACTTCTGTGTTTGCTAGAGATCAGAAGCACAATATTTGTCCATTGATTCATTTTGCATAAATATTGCTTTGAACAGGTCTTCCAAAACTGCTGTATAGCACTGTGAAAACTCATGTGCTACTATTTCTTGTACTGTAAAGAATTTAGATATTTGTCAGAGGGTCAACCGGTACAGTCACCAGTCATAAGTGAGCTGAGATCAGGCTGCTGAGGACTTTGTCCACTCAGGCTTTGAAGAAAGGAAATTTCTTCCAACCTCTCCAGGCAACAGGAGGGGGGAAAAAATTCCTTATATCTCGTTGGAGTTTCCCTTGCTGCAGCCCTTCTACATCTCTTGGCGGTGCATTCTTCAACCAGATCCTCACCTGAGTGCTGCTCTGCTGAATCCGCTCCAGTACGTTTACATCTTTCCTGCAGCAGGGAGCCCAAAACTGGCAGTTCTAGACGGGGTCTAAGAGCTGCCAGCCGCAGCTGAGGGGGAACATCCAGTTCTGCTAATGTTCTCCTGCTGCTAACTCCAGAGTCTTACAGCGTGATTTATTTCATAGGCTTTGCGTCTGAATTTTCACCATCACATGAGATGGAAAATGGCAGAAAAGTATAGATAAAAATAGACAGGAAAAAAACCCAGTATGAAGGCATGGAATAAGAAATTAATAAATTTTAAAGGTTATGAGTGACCGCTGTGATCAGCTAATATAGCATATACTTTGTCTCTGTCTTTAGGCTTCAGTCAACCTTAGACTATTAAATTACCTTTTAAAAAGGTATTAAAAGAGGATACAGAAATTGAAGATGTATAGAGTTCTTACCCATGACTTTGTGTAGTTTTTTAGTGCCTAATTAAACTTATCACTTGCAAGTAGGCATATGCATATACCCATATTTCTGACATTTTACTTCCAGAAACTGGATCTTGCCACACGTATATACAGGTATATTATCCTACTTTTTTTTTCTTTTAATTTCAAGAAAATATTCACTTTTTTTTCCCAATAGAAAAATTAAACTTAGGAGGACACAGTACATCAAAAATGCAACAGAAGCAAGTTTGCTTCAATCCTTATGTAACAGTTTCAACATGACACTTTTAATATTTACAATCCTTAATTTAAATATATTTATTGGCTGATAAAATAGTGTTCTTGGTAGTTGCAAGAGAATAGATTAATGGTGACCAGACAGAAAAAAACATTGTTACATTTTGCTAAGTGCTTCAACTTTTTAAGTATAATGCATCTATTGCGGGGAGTGCAGATGTACGTCTCATAGCAACAAAACGACAGGACAGCTTTCAGAATAATTCAGAGGACTTAACATACTTTTTCAAAGGGTTTTTTTGTTAACTGCTTGTTGTTCCTTGCCCATTCATAATGAACAATTAGATGACTTCTACATGACTTTTAAATTTTGTTTTTTATGGAAGCGCAGAAGAGGGAAACTGACTTTTCAAAAATGGATTTGCTGGTAGTATTGTAGTAGAAATAGTAGTATATTAGAAGAAATATTATCTACTTCTAGATGAAGCAATTTTCCTCCTGCTGCAGGGAAGTAGATGATTCTTGCAGATAGTTTTCCTTTTTCAAAATTTAAGAGATTTATTGCAAGATTTATTTCCCAAAACTGGAGAATTTTAATAAATATTCTAAAAATTATTACTTTTACTGAAACTTAAGAATATTTAACTACTTCTCTGGATTTTACTCTCTTCCTATCATTTGCCTCAAGGTTATCTGTCACACCTTTCTGAGTATCTGTCTCAGATACTTAGAACTATCCAAAATGCTTATTACATTTCTTTTGTACGTGTATTAAGCTAGATTTATTCAGAACAAGAAATATTGAACATTCTAATGTGTTTGGGTGGCTAATAAAATAATAACAAAATAATAAAATAATAACAAAATAATAAAAAAAAATAAGTTTGAACTAGAATACTTGTATTCAAATAATCTATATAAAATGTTTTAAAAGGTAACTACATACTCAATATTTGGAAATTTAATATACACTTAGGAGAACAAATAAATATGCTATCACAGCATTTCAGCTATTTCTTGTTATTCTTTTGCTCTCTGGTAATAAATTTTTAATTTCAGCACTTTGTAGTTCTCTCCGATTTTTTTCTTTCAATTCCTGACTAGTAGTTTTAGCCTTAACTTGCACTTTCCTGTGAAGGGCAGCATTTGTTTGTTCAGTATTCACAGCAGATGCGTGGCTGTGTTGCAATCAGTGCAGAGGGGAGCCACTGGTCAGCAGAGCGGAAGTCTCTTTTTAGGGATCCAATACGGGCCAAGGGATTGCAAGAGTATACCCAGTATGACAGCAAGACAAAAAAAGGCCCCTTTTTGCAAGAATATTATTAGCTGAAGATCTCATTTAAGAACCTTTTATTTTGTCTTAAGCAGAGCTGAATTTTCACTTCTTAAACTATTTCTCTTGCTTCAGACCATTATTTAATAGAGTGTATAAAAGATTTAATATTTCTGAATATTTCTGTATATTTGAAGAAGAGTCACAAGGAGGTTTGCCTCATATCCATGGATGACGAGGGATGGTAGGGTGAGTCTATACCCACGAATGGCTAATATCATCACTGTGCTTTATCAGCATAACACCTGGAAATGGGATTTTTTTTCTTTTTAAATGTAAATTTGTTCTTCAGATTTGCAGGAATTATCCAACATTAGAATCCCAGATTGAAAAGGCTTGAATAAAGTGTTCAATGCTATGTAGCCAGTTGGGTGATTTTTTCTTCCTATTTTCATTGTATATGTCTTCCAGATATCCACAAGTTTCATACAGGGCAGAATTCCACTAATTTCTCCTTCATTTCAAAAGAAAATAAACAATATTTATTCACAACTTTTCATGTGATAGTAACCATTTTGTTAACTTTTCTCTCTCTGATTTTTGATTAGATAGCTTTTTGACATTGATTTTTGTATAAAGAAAAAAAAAAAGAAAAGAAAAGGAAAGGAAAAAAAAAAGACTGTGGAATACTTTGCATTTGCATCTCTTGCTTCAGGGTTTTCTTTCTTTCTTTCTTTCTTTCTTTTGTCCTGGGGTTAAGAGGAATCATTCACAAGGAAATGAGGTTTATTTAGTAACTGGAGTTGGGGAAGCAAAGGTTTCCAGGATGAACTTAGCACACTATAACAAATCTGACAAACCCTAAAAATCTGTGGTTTATTTTCATAAATTCAGTGAAATACTATCCAATAACTTGGCAGAAATATTAAATGGAAAAGTAATTTTGCTGGTAGGGGATTTTCTGTTCCTCAGCCTTTGTTGATGACTCAACACTTCTGCATTAGTTTTACTATTACTGTGACCCTGAATTTTCTTTATTAGCCTACTATGTTTAAGCAATCACTTGAGACGCTATGTATAAGAGGAAAATCTTCAATTTCTGGTAAATGTACATTTGTGCTCACAATGAAATTGTTTCTTAGAATATTGCACAGCTATTTCAGCTGAGCTGTGGAGATCATGCAGATATAAAATGCAAGGTATTGTATTCTTTCAAACCACTTACGAACTTTGGAATAAGAAGGTGCAAGAACTGATACTATTGTAATGCTTCTCATAACAAGTTTATGCAAATTATTATGCATAATTTTCACATGATGCACTGGTTAAAAATCATTGTTCAATGTGCCCATACAAATGCACAAGAATAGCAAGGCACTTGTGGATTCTTATAACTCCTTCCTAAGATAGGTTTATGTAAGGAATTAACCACGTTTTGCAGCCTTTCAGCTTACATTGTGTGCATGTTAGTTAATTTTTTTGACAATTTAAATTACTGAAATTTAGTAATCCTGATCCTTAGTAATGAAGAATTTAGAAGTTTATGGCAAGAGTTGTTTCAATGAATAAAGTGTAGGAGAGTATGAAACAAAAGATAATGGAATGACAGTTGAAAGGTTTTAAATGAGAAAAATTGATGTGTGTACGCCTTGTGAGAGAGTGGACAAAATAAAATAGGAAGTGAAAAGATATGGAGGATAGTTTGAGATCAGAATTAAATGAGACCAAAAGGATGATCAGAAAGTTCAGAGTTACAGTATCTATTATGTACCTTAACTTTTCCAGTGTGGAAATGCAAATTTGGGGAGAGAAGATATAAGGAATGATATAAACATTATTTTCAGCTACAGAGAGGAAAGTTTGGCATATATGAACAGCTTTTCAGGGGTATCAGTATGATTTCAGAACAAGTCTGGTATCCTTTATTCTGTATATTTTAGAATGACACACTTCTCAGGGCATTTAAAATACCCCAGAGACAGAGAGTTGAAAAAAAAAATCTGGACACTGACAGCAGTCTTTCCCTGCTGTTACAAATACAGAAACCAATATAGTCCAAATAACTGCGAACAACTATGTAGCACAGATACAGAAAATATTCTCAGAGTAAGAAGTAAAGAGTAAGTAAATATTTGAGAGTAAGTATTTGTAGTCCATGCTATGTGTAAATATTCTCAGAAAACAAATCCAATTAGTACAAGAGAGAGAATATTGGACTTTGCGGGGGGAGGCCTCTAAGTGGCAAAGATTGAAATGAAGAATTCATACTAGATTTGCATATATTAATAGTTTAAATACAGCAATTTTGTAGTTTAAAAAAAAAAGAATGAAAAATGCTTTGATGTTTTAGAAAAATTTCTCAGCTCCACAGAGAGGGAGATGGTGACTTTGATAAATTGTGTCTCCCTAAAAGAACTTTGCATTTGACTAAATTGAACCTTTTTTTTTGTTGTAAGAGTGAAATGTCATTTTGATTTTTTTCATAATATATCCAAGGTTATAATCTCTTTTTTCTCTCATAGTATATTATCATTAATGTCATTTTAACGTCAGGTTCCCTTTCTTCTGGAGATGTCACCTAACACTATATTGTACAAATTCAGGCAGTTGTTGGTCACAGATAATGGTTAGTGGTGTAAGGCAGAAGCTTCTTCCTATGTGAATGTCTATGCCAGTGTTCTAGTCTCTCTAGGTTCTATTTAACAATTTTATGTGTTTAAAAATTCAACTTGAAAAATAAATGAGTGTGCTAATATCATCTGTTTGAAGGTATTGCTTGAGCAGCTAAATCACTGATTTTCTAATCACTGAGTGGCCACTCTAATGATACCTCCAGTCAATTGCATTTTGTAGACTTTTTTCCCCTCATATTAAATTATACATTTCCTTCTGGAATAAGTGTTCTCTAAAATTTTGAAACTAAATTGAGATGCAATTGTAGGTGCAACCTCCATATTTCATCTCAGTTGTTCTAGCAGCCTAGGAGCTTCTCTTGAATGAAGCAGACTGAGATACATATTCAAGATATCTTGCTCCTTAAGTAATTCTGTGCATCTCTTCAGAGACAGAATATAGTCCTTTACGTCATTCAATCTGTTTGAAATGTAATGCCAGAGGTGAAAGAAAATAAGTTGTTCATGAGTTAAGAAGGATATAGTAATACTAGAAGAATAGGGTAATGGGTGTTTCAAGTAGTCAGTGAATTAAAGGCCTTCTAGAGGTTATGCTGACATAATCAAGGATATATAAGAAATAATGCTTACAAAGATTGTGTAAATTCAAAACTAATATTTTTAAGAAATAGTTCTCTGTAGGTGAAAGATCTATGTGGAAGCCTAATCTTGTGGAAGTCTAATTTCCAGTGCATTTATTACTTCTGGTTAGCTGACTTTTGAGGCTAGTTGATACTAAATACTCAGTGATGTTCATTCAGCCTCTGTGCACTTAGTGTCCACTCACCTTCCCACAAGGAGAAAATCCTCATTCAAAAGACATGTTACAAATGTCATAGCATCAGGAAAAGTTTCAGCCATGCAGTTCCTGCCTGCAGGATTTCTCACAAAGATAGTTAGTCTGGTAGAATAACAATTTGTGGGAACTTCATTTCTACAGGATAGCACACAGACTTAAAGGCTTTTATGGGGAGAAAAAAAGATGAATGACTGGCAGAGCCTGAATCCAAGTTCAGAATCACGTACGGCACTTTAATGCAGCCTGAAGGACTGGCCATCTGTGGACTACAACAGGGATCAGAGTGTTACAAAGGTGAGCATCCCATTGTCTTTCAGCAGATGACTGCTTTGCACTTTGTGCTCTTTAGGCTGTAGCTGTGTATGGACTTAAACAACCCCTGAGCCTGTGAAATGTGAGCTCTGCATGGTGAAATTTGAAGTACACATTAACCCTGCCATTGGCTGTTAGTTGCCTTCTTTTTTGATGACTAGACTAAGAATTTGTCTTGGAAAAAGTAAAATTTAGTAATTCAATAGTATTTATCTTTTATATAGTCTGTGTATCTCTAATTCTTGTAGCATTTTATATCATACAGACCTGTATGATATATCTGCATTTTATCCTGTAGCATTTTGTATCATACCTGTAGCATTTTATCCTGTAGCATTTTATATCATACAGATATATCATACAGACATACAGATCAAGCAATTCCCATCTCTCCACCCCAAATTCCGCTGACATTAGTAGGGATAATTTGTCTCAGTGTGGTATATAATTTCACAGAGAAATGTTACCTTCAATAGTTCATATGGGTATGTATGTATATATACCTATGTTATTTTTCTACATAAATTTATTCTTAATGTACCATGAAATAGAGCGCTTGTAAGAGATTCTATGTTAGTATGATTTCGTCTATAAACCACCATGTAGTGCCAAATGTAATGTGTGTGTATGTGTCTAAATGACTTGAAAAGAGTAGAGAAATACCCTGAGAAAGTCTGGCAAATCATTTTCAATTTATTACAAGAAAATTCATTAAAATGTAAAGGAGAAAATAGCATTTGCTTGTAAAAATGGCAGTTACTTGTATACATTGCCAGCCATGTTTGCTTTGATTAAGAAATGTGTAGCTTATTCAGAAATATATTTTACCTCGTCACTGACCTAAAAGCTTTGCTGCAGCTAAATGTATGTCTTGGTTGTGGAAAAGCTGTAAGCCCTTTCATCGCAAGATGAGAGTACATCTCAAGGTGAAGTATGATATGTCCTTATCTTTGGTTCTCTACCACTTTCTCTTTTGGCTTAGTTTTAAAACTAAAAACTAATTATTGTTACGTACACAGTGACCTTGACCCAAAATCCCTCGCTCTTTTAGTGAATGACTAAGAGAAGGATAAGAACAATATGTACTAAGAGCAAAGAATATTTTCATGGTCACACTTGCATATATTTGCTTACTTGTCCATTCTATAGAGAAAAAGCACACTACACCTCCTCTCAAGCAGAAAATAGAAAGATGCAATGTCAGCTTTCTATAGATGACACTGGTGTAGTAAATACTTAGCTGTGCTAACTGACATTGGTTTCCTTACTCTGAAATTAAGGATAAGCTAGGGGACGTGTGCAACCTGGCCCTAACCTCTTATATGATCCTGAAGGTATCCTGCATGGCAGCCTAGAAACTTGGGTCTCTGGGACTAGAAATTGGAGAACTGTCCTTTCCAGAAACTTCACTGTTATTTTATTTTAACCAAATAACTTCAAAAATTATTTATCGTGCATTAGCTCTGTGCACTGTGATTCCCACAAAAAGGTAACAGCACCTAAAATTAGAAACACTGGACGGTTGTCCTGAATGGTTCATTCACTCATACGCAAGAAATAAGCCTGTAATTCTTGCTTGCTTATTGATTTTCTAATCCATTACCTGAGAGAGATGGAATGATTTGTGCACAGTTGCTTAGTCTGCAAAAGTTCTATTTTTAAATTCACTCCATGATTTAGATAGAGATATTCATAAAATTAACTTATCAATGTCTTACTCTCCCATATTTTAATAGGTATGTCTACTGTAATGCAGTTTCCCTCTTTCACCTCCTTGCTTTACCCTCTTCTTTTCCACAAGTAAATACAAATCCAAACGAAGTTCTGAAGGACAGGCTGGATGGTCTTTTTGAAAAGTGAACTAGTACATGGAATGGACTTGCTTGTACTAAAGGTAAGTGAAATAATAAAATCATTACAAAATAAAAATAAAATACTGTTACAATTATGCATTGTTTAGTTTTGCTTTCTCTCACAGTATATTCAAGGTTCCACTTTGTAATTTTCCACGGAAAGTCAAGGTTGTAATATTCAGAATATCATAGTAGAGAGGCCCAGAACACTGAGTAAAGAAATAAAGTGGATCTTGACACAGCCATTCGCTTATGTCTATATTGTCAGGATATCAGCAAGAAAGTCAGGATGTACATGACCTAAATTTAATATCTCTGTCACATGACAGAGATTAGCCTACAATGATAACTTTGTAACAATACCTGTCATGTTTTAATAAAACACAATGTTCTTGCATTTCTCGGTTGTTATTTTGTCGGAATCTGAAATAGTAATTTTACTATTTACTTAGAAAGTCAAATATACTGATTTTTGAAAAGAGAGTAACTTCAGAAAATGAGTCTTTTTAAAAGAATTACCTTCTATATGCTTATTATTTCAAATAGTTTAATTTCTCTCCTTCACATTTCCAAAGTCTTAGGGTGAAAAATAGACATTTAAAGTAAGAATGCTTTTGAAATATGGTTTGATGTTATGAAATAAGGTAATTGTACTTTGGCTATATGATATGGAAATTGGACCAAAAATGTGTAGGGTTTTTTCTGGGAAACCTAATTTTCTGTCAGTCTGAGCCATTTTAAGAGAAGCAGCATGTTTCTATTGAAGATCGTATTTGGATTTCTATTGAAGATTGTATTTGGATTTCTTTTCACCTTTCTGAGAATCCATAGCATGTCTAAACTCAACATTGCAGTATCCTCATATAGAGAAGGAGGAGACACAGTATTTTCCACCTATTTCTTGACTCAAAAAAGTCCACTGCCTCTCTTGAGAGGCACTATATCCACCTTTCTTTTTATAGGTTTTGAATGTGGAGTAATGGATTGTTCTAGAATTATTCCTGAGTCTTGGGGAATATCTTTTTTTTTTTTGCATTTGATTGGAGGTTTATGTTTTTTAAAATTCTTCATTTTAACAACAAATTCTAATACTATTCTTGTAGGTCCAAATAAAATAAAAATCTCAAAGCCTGCCTATATTATGCACTTTAATAGCCAATATAGAAACCATATGGTCATTGTAAGTCATTATATTTCTATTAACATTCGGTTGCTTTGTAATTATATAGTACAAACATGACTATGCCAGTTCTTACAGCAGTTTTAGAAATCCAATGTGTAAAAAAAGGATAATGTTTCTTGATACTATTTACTGAAATTATTTACTGTTCTTTAATGCTAAATGATGCATTATTTCCCATTATATTTTTTTACCTTTTCTTTTGTTTGAAAAAAATATCTGTTGAGTTCAGAAAATATTTTGTGAAAGGTAATTAGGAAGTCATAGATATGTATAGCTAGTAACAAAAAAAAAGAAATTGGTTAAATATACTTTTATGCAAGAGGAGAGGAAAGGGGAATCACACATCATCATATGTTTCCAGTCAAAATTAACTAGCATTGCCTGAGTTTCAGTGAAAAGAGAAAAACAAAAAAGAAAACACAAATAAAACCATCAGCCAAGAAGCTGAACGATTAATTATGCAGAAGAAGCACAAGGAAACTAAGCTTTGCATGAGCAATTTGCAAATTGAAGGTGAAATACATTCCTTCTGTAATTAATTTCTTCACTGTAATAATGAACAGAGATAAGCGATTGGCCAAAATTCATAAAAGGTGTTGATGATGGAGATGGAAGAGAGATGATTATCACTACATCTTGTCCTGTATAATTGCTGTTGGTCTAGATGGCTCTTACAACTTTTTATGGTTATTGTATACCTGTGGAAGAAATGTGTTGCCAGGTTCTTCCTACCCACATTTTCTTCCTGTAGCAAAAACCATTAACAGTGACAGTGATGATCCATGCCTCATCTTCTGGTTTTCACAGTTAGTTGTTAAATTTTACATTTTTGTTTCAACGTATTTAAATTGTGCCAGCCTCTGAAAAATTCAGGACTGTGCTTTTCTTCACAGTGAAATCGAGGAAGGTCTCATGGTAAAGTCTCCTCAAGTGCACTGTATTTTCTACTCAACTCTCTCTTAACCTACATTTGAAGAAATTTCCTGTCAAGTGTTTTTCTTCATTGAAACAAATCAGGAGAATGTTAAAAAAGTTATACAATGATATTCAGTTTTTGAGATGCCATGCCTTTGTTTATATCTCTTAATTACTCTTTCTGTGTATGGTGTGAATGACTGAAATGGATGTTGAAAGCTATTTCCTAGCTTCTACAAAAAACTGTGCTAAAAGCTTCTGGTAGGCCTTTATCATACCTTATAACTTCATATTATGCTACACAGTAGCATAATTAAAAGATGTCAGACTTGGAACTCTCGAACACTCACTTTCCTGTAGATGAAACTGTAGCACAATAAATAACGTAGAGAGAGAGTGAACCCAAATTCCTTGGCTGCTATTCAGCTTTCAGATAAGCCATAAAAGGCTTTTGGCTGCTTTGGGTCTTCCTTGTTTTGGTGCTTTTTGTTTTGTTTTGTTTTGTTTTGATTTGGTTCTGGTTTTTAATGCTACTATCCTGAGGCTAAAATCTTATCATTTTTAGAAGGCTGTATGCAAAATTCATTTCATGCTACATTGTGACATTTTTGAAAGACAAGAGAAAACATTAAATGAATGAAGTGTGAATCACTTTTTAGATGCTTCTATTACTATTCTTGCCATAAAGGATGTATTGTGATGAAACCATGAAGGGTCAAAGCTTGAAGGTAAAATTTACTTCCTATCACTTTAAGTGCACTTCCTAAGACTCCTGCATGAGTATCTCATTAAAGAGGAGAATGCTTCTTGACAGATATGTATTGTATTTTATTCAGAATATCTCCTTTTATAGATCAGTATATTTTTCAAATAGTAAGAAGTAGTTGGAAAGGATAATGTAGTGAAAAAGGAGTTTGAAAGCAGTAGTTTGGCAGCTGTTTTAGGACTAATATCAAAGTAAAAATTACTAAGCTCCAAATAGTAATGAAAAGAAAACAATTCATGTCTGCCTTATCAAAATGTCAAAAAAACCCACAAAAAAATCTAAAAATATCTTAAAAAAAAAAATCATCTTTGCTTATGCCTGAAAGTGTACAATTCTAAAGGGAAGGAATCATAGAGTGGCACATAAGCATACATATAGTTATCTTAAAACATGTTTTACTGTGTCTTATGTTATTCTTATTTTTACCTTCTCTTATTCTGAGTAAGCCATGCAAACCAATAAAGGAGGAACAATCTCTGTGTTTTAGCTGTGTTTAGTTTTAGGGACAACCAAATGTAGCAGATTTTTTTTCTCTAATAATTTTAACTCCTCAAATTTCATAGGTAGATTTCTGTGCCAACTTTTGATCATTTTTCTTTTGGCATCAGATATTATGCTGTCACCTAAACAAAATCTCTTTTCTTTTTCTCTTGAGATTGCCAACAAGGTTGCTACTCTAATTAGTACCAGTAATGATTTTGGTATGTGTATATTTATGATGTAGACATCTATCCATTTGGCAGTTATCCAAGGTAATAAAGTGGTTTTATGTAAACCACTGACCGGATGTTAGATGGTGGTGATTTCTCATCTTAAATACCAGCTATGCTTTAGTATAATGTACCTGTATGGTCATGTCCTTTATTACATATTTTACTTATTATGTTTGGCTTCCATTTATAAAATTAGAGTTGCCTAAATCTATACCACAATTTTGATTTAAAATCCAGTATTTTATTTATATAATAATGATCTTTTGACAGTTAACATACTTATTTCTTCAGAAAGCTTAACGATGAAAGCCCTGCTTAAAATGTAGGTGTTGATCTTTTAGATGGACTCAACAAAGGACAGACTGATTTTAAAATGAGACGTTCAGTGATACTTAAGTGAGAATCAGAAACATCAGGTTTGGGATGGGGCAACTGTGTTCTTCAAATTTGGATGGGAACATTCACTGACACTAGGTAGTTTGGAATTAGAGTTGAACACACATCTGCAGTCTTGCTGAGAGAAGACAGTCATTCTTCAGTAGCCTGCAGTTCTGCAACTCTTTAGCATCCCATTCGAACATTAAGACCATGAACTCCAACAATACAGGGTGGTATTTAATTCCAAAGCCTCTATAATACTCCAAAGAGCTTTGGTGGTACCCTTGTATTTAGTAAGGAGGAGTATGAGATTTGCCTATACTTACCAAAATTGTCTTTTTTTTTTTTTTTTTTTGGTGTATAACACACAAATTCAAAGATTAGAAAACAAAATTCTTTTCTGCAAATACTGATAATGAGTTTTCAAATTATGATTTTTTTTTCTGATTTTTTCCCTTTTGCCCTGACTTGATTTTTCTAAAGGCAAAGATGTGTGTTCAACTGAGGATCTTTAAGACATGCTGCTCTGAAAAAGAAAGGATGCTGTACACTATAGCAGCCATACTGTTTTAGCACAGATGCAGAATTTCAGTGAATTATCTTGCTTTATTATTATTTTAATGGATTGTAGTCTGACTAGGCTGGTAACACTCTTTCTGATATTTCTGTGGTCTAACCTAAGTGACCGAAGGCATAAGTTTCTTGAAAGCCACTGGGGATGCTAATGATCTTAAGGATATCCTTGTTAGGAAAAATTCATCAATATCTACGTAAAGGTCAGATCTCCTGACAGTCCAAACAGAAAGGAAAAAAAAAATGACTATAGCCTTTCAGATTAGCTGTGAGAGGTTGTAGTGCCAAAATATACTAGCCCAGGCAACAGAAATTTCAGACTTTATTCCCATTTCTATCACTGACTGGTTTTACCGTATTTCTTGACCGTTGTCCGTCTTGTTCAGACTACCTGACTATGGCTAAGGTCTCACACAATGGTGTGCTCTTGAGGTCTCTCAAAATGTAAGAAACTGTAAGTTTTTGATGATAAATGAACACCAAAGATACTGTAATCACTGGGGAAGACATTGTGTTAAGATAGACTAATTTAAAGTAGAAAGATTTGGTGGGATGGAGATGGGAGAAGTGTTCTGAGAATCCTCATAACGGACAGCTTAAGTCAGACCTAGAAATAATTTACAAGACAAAAGAACACTGGAATTTAATGGAGTTGATTGTACAAAGCCCATATTCTCTCCTTTTCAGTAGAGGGAGAAAAAACACATCTGTAATACATTTATATAGGCATTTTGGGCTTGCTGTACTAACTAAAACACAGGTAATCAATTGTAACTGAAAATTTATGCTTCCCAGGTGAATGCTTTAAGCATAGAAATTATTTTTTTTAATAAGTAATAATTCTGTATTCATTTAAAAGCCACTTTTACTAGAAGTGCTTTCACAAGCTCAACATCCCATTTCTGAATTGCAATCTGCTTTTTCATTGAAATTAAAAATACTGTTTCAAAATTCTGTTCTATTCCTCTTCCTGAGCCCTTTTGACTGTGCAGTAGGACAGATCTGGTGAGGTGCATTTGAATCTGTTACTAATGACAAGACCATATGTGCCTCATATTGCGCTCCAAGAGTGGTACATGCCATTTTCATTTAACTGAGTAAAATGCTCTAAAAAGGCCATAACTGTACAACTGTACAACATCTTAATTTATCTTATATCTGAAAATAGGTGCTTCTTTTTTCTTTTTTCTTTTTTTTTTTTTTCCTCTTTTAGATATCCTCCCTCTCCCCTGCCAAAAAAATTAAAATAGAAAGATTTCTGGCTGGGAAGTTCTGGAGTTAATGTTAACACCACTACTAAACAAACACTATTCTGCACTCTGTGTAGAACAGATGAGTCTTGAAATGTAAGCTTTGAACCTGCCATGGTTTTGACAATTTAAAGGACTGAGCCTTTGTTTCCCAGGGTTAAGATTAGTTACTATCATCCCTATATCCCATTCCTTGTGGCTAGGTATTATACTATGTCTTTAGTCTGTTTGTACGCACAGGGAATTGAGTATGCATAGGTAAGCTCTGTGTTTGTGATGTCTCTATAAAATAAATGTATAGGATAGATCTGATTTGCATGTCAGTAGATTTTTATATATACACACATATAGATAAATATTTATGGGGAGGGTACAGATCTTGTGTTTGATCTTATTACCTGTTTCCCCTCCATGTGTTTTCAAAAGTAAACACTGAAATATCTAGAATAGCTAAAATATTCCATGAATTAGTGAGAAACTGATTCCTTATAATCTATGTTATATTTGATAAGATGTATTAAATGTTGAATGCTATATTGCATTTCTCATTATATAGCTTCTATACCCTCTCTAACCATTTTCATCCTCATGCGAGTATAAACAGCAAATGACAGACTATGCAAATCTTAAGGTTTGCAAGTCAAGAATTGATAACTGAAATAGTTATAATAATTTAAAAAACAAATTTTTAGCAACCATTCAACATTCCATAGATTTCTGTACTTGGTCAGAACCTTAATTTTCATCCAGTTACTACTCTGGACTCAGCCGAAGAAAGCTGTTTCAAAAAAGGGCTAAATAAAAGCATGGGTCTGGAGTGCTGATTTCTCTTAGAAGGCATAGGTGAAGATTTAAAAAGAATAGAAAAGACTCCTTACTAGTGAGACTTCCAGACCTGTGGGCTGTAGCTGGATTGGTACCAGCAATTCTGTTGGGAAGAATAGAAGTGCTGCTGACCCAGACCTGATGCTTCATCTGGCTTGTGCCCTGTTAAGGCTAGTTTCTTTTAGAGAGGTTTACTGGAATAAACTTTCCTCAGCTGTACTCCTTTATCATTGAAAGCATGTCCCATTACAGGAACAGTCTAAGAAAGAAAAGGTATTTTCTTCTCACTTCTGCTAGTCTGACTTTAAGGTATACCTCTGTTTGACCTCTTAGTGAAGAAGGTGATAGCACAAAAGTAATACCCATCATGATCTGCTAAAACTGGAAAGTTACATGTGATAATTGTATATGAGCCTTTCAATGAAGTATTTAGGGAGCGTAAAAAAGCTCATGAGCCTGCTTAATTTCTAATGTGATATAGGTACAATCATTCAAATGTTGAACTGTATTATTTATTTGTATACTTTTTTTCTTAGCAGTGCCATGCTTTACCATCTGCTTTTTGTTTTTACGGACTCTGCAAACATCATGTGTTATTATTCAGATTGAAATGGTATGCTTAATTTGATTCTGTTCTCTGAAAAAATATGACTCCTTTCAAGTATGAGCAATTGATCGAAAGCTGGTTTAGCTGCCTTTCTTGACATGTCACCATCACACTTGCCAAAAGCAAAATTGATAACATAACTGGAAGAACTCAAATTAAATTTATCAAGAGAAGAGAGCTTTCTTGTATATTTGTTCATCTGTTTGCAATTGCATTTGCATGTGTATTCTGATATAAATGAAATGGTATGACAATGTACCACTTGTTGTCTCTGCAGAAAAAGATATCTCCATAACAGCATTAGTAAATGATGATAAAATTAGAACTATGCATCTAAAACAAACATCTGAATAAACCCAATGCATAAAAATGTCATTTAACTATGAATTCAGAGAAACATACTAATGGTAAAACAACCAATTGTTGGAGCTGTTTGTACCATTTTTCAGTTGTCACTGTACAGAAAAGAAAAAATGGAAAGATCATGCTAGAGAAAGTGATGACTTTCATATTAATAATATTGAGGACATTTTGAATAGCAGTGCTGTATTTGTGCAGTGTGATGTTTTATATCAGCTGGTAAACTTTAATAATGTTTAAGCCAGTGACTGCAAAATAATAAACAGAAATGGGGTATGTGAGGCATTATATGTCTACTTTGGTTCTCTCCTTTTTTTTAAAAAAAAAAATTAGTTTTACTGAAATAAAATTTAGATGTTTCCTCTGATATATTTAAATAATCAGGTAATACTGTACAGCAGTATTACCTTATGCTCCTATAAGAAGATGCCTATTCTACCAAAAGTATTCAGCTTGCTTGTATGAAACGATATTATTTTCAAAGTGCACATTCCCTGCTCATGCTGCTGCAAATATAATAGGAGATTTAAAGGATATTACCAATAATTCATAGAGATTTGTCTTTATGTTTTTTCTAGCTTTTTTTTTCCACAGTCGTTGGAGAAACATGGACAAATTTGTATACAATACAGCTATATTATTGATATCCTTCTTGGTAGTTTCAACTTTTTGTTCATGGTGTTTTGTATGAATTATGTTCTATTTACACCATTTTATAGATACATTCTAGATGACTATAAAGTATTTTGTTTTATTGTGCTAGTATTTGCTTGTAGCATTAGAACACTTGTTGACTGCAATATAGGAGTTGTAGGAGAGTTGATTAATAAGAACAAAGCAGTTATAGTGGGTTTCAGAAAATAACTGTAATGAAGGAAATAATTCATTCTGCAGTGGCTGATTTTAAGGAAGGACCACTGTGTGCTTATGGCTTTTAGTAGTATGCATATGTTTGGTTTAAAATGAGAGGCCAAAGACTTAAAGATCTCAATTAGCATTCCTAGGTTTTTCTCTCAAGATATATCAATATTAACTTATAAAAGAATACAGGGACACTGCAAGACAATGCCAGAAATACACGCAAAAGAAGTAGCAGTATTGTCAAAGAAGGAGCTCCAGCTGATATGAAAGTTATTGAACACGTGGTCACTAAAATGCATGGTGATGTTGCTTTTAAAAGAATGATGTTTTGGGCTGGGAACTGGTCTGCTTGAATTTTTGTTCTTACAGCATGTGTTATGAAATATTTTGCACCTTTCTTTCTGGGAATAGTCTTTTGTTCCTAATCCTTTCATAGCTCTTTGCCTGTTTGATATATATCTTGCTTCAGCTCCCTTATTACTGCCACTTCCTTCCACTATTTATCTCTGTTGTTTCCCTATGATTTTATTTTGTCACCTTTTGTGTTTGGCTCTTTTTTTTTATCATGTCCTCTGCTTGTAAGCAGCCCCTTTGTAGTGGTGCATGCATGTATGTTACCTGAAACATTCGTGCTCACTTAGTGAATAAATAATGTAAATTTCAAATGTGTGCATTGCCTTCTAAAATTTCACTGTTAAGATTTCAGATCATAGCATGAGAAAGTAAGAAAAGTGAAATTATTTGCTTTCTTAAGCACTTCTACAAGTTTTTAGCCTTATAAAAACTGAATGCTTTCCAAACATTAGTTTGTTCTCAACACATTTCTCAAGTGGGAGCTGATGTTAAGTACAAGCTGACTTAGTTCACCATAGTGGAGACCACCAGATCTCACTTCTACAACTTCTTACTCTTAAAATAGTGCACTATATGCTGAAAATAAGAGCTTTGAGCACTTCTGCATAATAGGACTAGCTCTTCAGCCAGCCATTTATAGAAATATATAACAGGAAAATATCAATGAAGAAATAAATGTTTCAGGTGACACGCATAACATCATATAAGCATAAGCAAAAAAGGATTAGTTATCATTCCCTTCTAAGGAGAATTAATTTTTGTCATGGGAACTTCTATTTTCCCCTTCCTTCTACTTTATTCATTACATGTTTTCTGGCTTCTGCAAAAGACAATCTTTTCCATGACTCCACTTGGAGTCAGTCTACCTTGTACATTGAGGAGGTAAATACTTTGAGGAGTATTTGAAGGGAGATGGAATGGAACGCGAATGAATGTGTAATAATTAAACTGGCCTCTTTGTGTGTGTGTATATATATATTTATATATTTATATTTATATATATTTGAAAAGTAATGGCAAAGTTAATTCTGACATTTGTTAATTTTGGAATACTTGATTTCACAGTGTTTTTTTGTTAGGTTTCTGTCTGCAATTTTTCAGAGGTATATCAAATGGGCACTGAAAAGGGAAAGTTCATCGTAGTTGATATAGCTCAGTGCTAGCATTGGAACCTTTAAAAATACCCCATTGGTCTCCGTTACTTCAGTTCATGAGATAACACATGCTTTCATAGTCGAAGGAGCTAACACTGAGCAGAGAGCATTTTGGTCGCTTTGTCAGCCATTCACGGATTGTCGTATTTAGAAATCTGAGGAATGCAATKTTTTTTKYTTTTTTTTTTTTTTTTTTTTTTTTTTTTTCCCCCCCCCCCCCTTTTTTTTTTCTCCTACAAATGGAGCTGAAGACTTTTGGAATCTCTGTTATATCTCCCCTATCATCTGAGAAGCTATCTCACTGGGCCTATTGTATCCAAGGATGAAGCTGCCTACCTTCAACGTGAAGATGGAAATAAACACACCACAGTCTCCCGGTGCAGGCTGTATATCTCTTTGTGACTCTTTATCTGATTGGTGGACTTCCTCCTGTGCTCCACCCCAGGTTTGCTGATTCACTCTCCATTAATTTCAGTCATTTCTTTTATTCTGCCACAGTTTGTTACTTCTGTTTCTTTACCAGAATTTTTTATTATATTTTATTCTTCTTTGTTAGCCTATAAGAACACATTTTCCAGCTTCCATTCCCTGTGCTGCTACTGCTCTTCCTTTATCTTAATGCTCCTTGACCTAATCTGTCCCCATTGGTAAGCTTCTCTGATTCAAAGGCCAGCTATACCCTGTGGAGTTTCACATTCTGCCTTCAAAGCATGAAGTTTGCCTCACTCCTGTGAGAAAATTCCAACAATATAATTTCTCCTTAGTCTCTGAAATCTCAGTATCATTTTGGTTGAAATGTTTTTAAATTATTTCTGCCTGAGGCAGACCATCAGCGTAGAAAATGTAATCCTAAATAATTTGTTTGGTAAATTTATAAGCAACTAAAAAGGACTATTATAATGGGAAGTATTAGGCGGTGTTAAAAATAGGCTACGATGCCACCTTGCTTTAAAGTTACTGTCATGTGTGTGAGAAAGTATATGGATGAATAATTATTTTGCCTGGAATATCCATATGCTATCAGTATAAATGAGCACTGGCTTTTAAATAGTTGACTGCACCAAGAGAAGTGGCATTTAGCGACAGTGTATGACTTCTCTACGGTTGAAAATTAACTCCCAAAATTAATAGAAGTAATGGGCACAAGTGTGACTTGCCATAACTATGCCTGAATGAATCCACGCCTCTCCAGGATAAGGTTGGTTTGCCTTAGCTGAATAAAACACTAGTGACAATACAACAAAATGTTCCACAAGAAAGGGAGTAAATGCACATTCAGTACAGATCTCTGAAGTTCTTGTTCCTGACTAATTCCACTAAATTGCTCACTTTCTATGAATTCAGAGTTTGCTATTTGCTATAGTTCCGTTTGTGAGCGCACATAAATTTTTTTTGTATATACACACTGTCATTTATTTACTAATTCATGATTGTTAGTTAAATAAGAAAAAAGGAGAAACTGTTAAAAAGAATGAAAATATTTAATTGAATTTTTTGTGCTAAATATTTTGATCATTACTCAAAGAGCAGTCCAACTTTAAAGACTCCAGCCATGTGTATAGAATCGTAGAATGCTTAAGGTTGGAAGGGACCTCTAGAGGCCCTCTAGTCCAACCCCACTGCACACACAGAGTCTCCCAGAGCACGTGGCACAGGGTAGTGTCCAAGTGGGTTTGAAAGATCTCCAGAGAAGGAGATTCCACAATCTCTCTGGGCAACCTGCTCCAGTGCTCTGTCACCCTCACTGTTAAGAAATGTGTATATATACATATATATATGTATGTATATTTCCATATATCTGCAACTCCTTTCATAATATTGATCTATATTACCAAATTGCAAGTGTAGCACAGTGTTCAGATTCCTGTTGCAGGAACTAAGCCTAGATATACTACGTTTGGGTGACAGAAGCAGAGCTGGTGCAGGTAGAAAAGGCAGGTCCATGAACTTCACCTTCAGTTCGACATGAGGAGGCTTGCCCAAAAGAAGAGAATTTTGTGCTTCGACTTTTGCACAAATAAAGGGATAAACTGGGAAAAAGACAGCACAGGTGTCTCAGTATTGCTGATTTCACACAGATCAATGGGAACAGTGCATGTGTCTTTTCATAGTATAATGTCATATGCTGGCAGGGATAAAGAAGCTTGACATATTCTGCACTCTCTTCCTTTCCTGTGGAAGGATTGAGAATTAAGTTCTTTGGAAAGCACAAGGACATGTGGTGATTCTAATTTTTATATTGATACGGCAATGGGAGAGGAGTAAAGAAAGCAATGGAAAATCTTTAGAGATGTGTCATGGATTGCACTGCATATATTAATGTGCCCAAGTGTCAAAGCCAATGGATTGTCTTTGAAGATTAAAAATCTATCAAAGAAGAGAGATGAATTTGTCACAAACAAACCACTTTATAGGCTGTGGGGAAGAATTTTTCTTTTTTTTTCCTGGCATTTTGCTGCTTTCTTTCTCCCTTCCTCCCTAGGTGATATGTTCACATGTTAGTATGGCATATTACTTAGATGACGACTACCTTATCTTTCAGAGGGTTGTGTCTAGGCGGTGGGTCATTTCTGTTCCTGCTGATGGTTGCGGGTCTGGAGAAATTATAGGGATTGTTTTCATGATGAAGTGAGACAATGCAAGACCACTTTTTAAAATATTTTGTTTATTTTATTATTTTCAGAATGCTGCTTAGAAACTGGAAAAAGGAAAATTGTTAATACTGAGTGGCTTAACAATATGGATCTATGACCTTCTTTTATATTATCTTTTTCTAATAAAGAAATAGCTTTCAATTTTTACTTCATCATTTACAAATATGATACTTTTCAGCTCCTGTTTTATGGGATTTTGAGGGGTTTTTTTTTATTTTAACAACCAGAGAAAGTCTTTTATGAAATTTTTCAGATAGAGCAACACTGACATCCATTGGCTTAATCTTACGTGACTACTTCTTAAATCTCTCCTAAAAAAATGCACACATAACTCTCTACAGTATCACTCTGAAAGGATTGGACTTGATGTGATCCAAGGAGGATTGTGCTGAGTCCAATTTCCTCTATTAGAAGTATGAACCAGCACGGATTACATTAGTGAAAAGGACCACATCTGCAAAACATGAAGCCAAGTAACAGTGGCTGGAAGAACAAAACAAACACAGGCACTGCAAATATCAACTGGCAGGAAAAAAAAGGGTACTAATAGCGACTCTGACTTTTTTTAAAATGGTCTCTGGAAATGTGTAAATATATCATATTATTGGAGCCTGCCTTGTTTTAAGTTAACCATGAAACCAATGAAGAAGGGGGTAAAATGTTTCTAACAGAACAAGGACTTCAATGAGAAGGAAAAAAACCCCCAGGAAATACAGACAAAAAAAAAATCCAACTATTGTTTGATTGCGTCCAAGCCCCCTGAGACTGTAATTTAGCTTGGCACCATGATAATTCCATTCACTAATTTATTTATTAATATTTGGTTGCTTGGCACAACACTCCTGCAAACAGCACCGGTGCTGCAGAAAAGTGGTGATATTTAATCAAGGGAGGGGAGAGCGGCGGGGGGGGGGGGGAAAAAAAAAAAAAAAAAAAGGTTACAAAAAGTGGTGGGGATTTATTCCTGCGAGCAAGCGGCTAAGTAGATTAGGCTGATTACCTCCGACTTCAAAAACCGGGAGCTGTTCTGCCAGTGCAGAGAGGGCAGCGGGCTGAGGGAAGAGAAGGAAATAAAAAAAAAAATAAAAAAAAAAAAAGAGAGAGAGAGAGAGAGAAAGAGAGAGAGAAAATAAAAAAATAAAGAGGAAGGGAAAATCTGGCCGCTCGCTGCGCCCTCCCACCGCATTCACTTGCAAATCGCGGCACGCTCGGCGAGGCCGCCGCGTCCCCGGCTCGCCCGCAGCCACGGTGAGTGCCGCGCTCCTCCCGCGAGCGTGTCCCCCGCGTGGGGCGGGTGTGCGGGATGCGGCGGCGGCTGCTGCTGTGGGTCTGCCCCCGTGGGTCTGCCCCTGCCCCTGCCCAGGCGCTCTGAAGGAACGGCGGTCGCGGAGGAAGGAGAGCGAGCTCCCCCCTCAGCTCTGCTTCCCCGCGGTCCAGAGTTAAGTGATACTGGGAGGGAACAGCCTGACTTAGATCCAAGTAGGAGCTGCCTTAGAATTAGCGGCGGAAAAGCAAGCCAGCGAGCGAAATAAATAAATAAATAAATGAAGGAAAGACGCTAGTCGCTTGGTTCTTCAGCTGTGGTTGGGGTGGACTACTTCACTTTCGCAGAAGCAGAGTAAAAGGTAGGAGGCTTTCTCATCTGTGTTTCCTTAAGCTCTTTTTTTCTTCCTCCTCCCTCCCCCCTTTTTTTTTTAATTACTATTATTTGAGCATTGATGGCAGGTATTTAGTGTAATGCATAAAATTTTTCCACTGTAGGTAACTTTTATGGATTCTATAAACGTGTTTTGCTAACAAGAGGAGTGGTGTGAAATAATTGTCATGTATTCTCAAAGTAAACTGATTTTGTATTCCAGATTGAAATAGAATGCATTTTAGAAATTTTCAGCTTCCCCCCCCAAAAAAAAAAAAACAAAAAAGAAGCAACCTGCCTTTTGAGCAGCAGTTTCAATCTGTGTTTGACTACTGCAGATTCAGTGGGAAGGGGAACAATACTGTTTGAATTGATAAAAAGCCCAGTGTTGCACAGTGTAACTGTTACCAGCATAGCATGAAGCACACACATAGCTGCTCCGGTCTCTGTATGCTTCTGAGAGTCTGTTACAGTTTTCACTGATACTAGTATTGCCCTGAATTGAATTTCAGAATGATTGTACGCACTTAGAGCAAATGCACCTTAAAAAAAGAAATCTCTGCAGAGGACATCGGAATGAGGGTGGATGCAGGCAGTATTTCAAATATCTATATAGAGGTATATACATACAAGGGATGAAAGGGGGAATATTGCAGGGTTCGACATTTCAGGGAGTGAGGAGAAGAAAAAAGGGGGGGAGGAGAAAAAAATTAACCAGTACCTGTATGAGCATTTGTTGCCACTGCTGCAATAAAATCCATATTTGATGTGGTGTTAAATTAATGCAGCACAATAGAAGTCTAAATCCATGTTCCCAACTACTAACTATTGATGGCATTGTCAGGTGCATTAGAAATTTGCATTTGGCTAATGCTGTGCATGATACTAGTTGCAGCCAGAAAAATCTAACAGTCCTTCGGCTTAAGAGGATGCATCTGCACGTGTAATCAGTGGCAAATAGCAACCAGCATTTTAAAACTGACCTATCATCTCTGTTGCTTCCACACAAATGAAGCTGTTTCCTATAATCTTCATCTTTCATTTCAGTAAAAGCCCCTGTATTACCCCAACTGCATCCATTGCTTTTAAGGTATTTTTAGAGTGACTTGCAGCATATATATGTGTGTGTGTGTGTGTATGTATGGATGTATGAGTAAGTGCACTCTGTGAGGGAGCAGGTCTGCAAAGAATTATATGTCTTTTTTCATGCTAGTGGGCTTTATATTTGCATGGAGATGTTACTGGCAAGGGAAAGCAGGGGTGGGAGACTGAAATAAGCTTCTGCGGCTCTAAATTTCTTTTCAAATGTACTACTTATTAGAAATATTATGAGTCTGGTACAAATATTTTTGAGATTTTCCAGCTAATCAAACTTTTATTTTAATTTTTTTTTTTTTTTAATGTGATGTTAAAGGAGAAGACGGAAGAACAAACTTGGGGAACTAGGAAAGACAAGCTGTTTTTTCCTAGAGTTGAAATAAACATTTTTCTAGATTCAATACAAGCTTCTGACAGGAGACAAATACTTTCTGGATCATAAGCTGATGATCTAGTTTGTGCTTGGGGATCTTCTCAAATTTCTTTATACTTTGGTAAATATAAATATGAGCGAACAGTCGTTTCTGCAGTAGGTTTCTGTTAATTCTAGTCTTAGCTTTATGCCCATGTTTCTTCTGTGTGTTGTCAAGATGATCTTGTACACTTAAAACAGGAACTTCATAATGTTTGAGGACTGTTGATTATAATCTTTTAACTTGCTGCTTCTGATTTGATTTTTGTTACTATAGGTAGCATTGGCAAATGTCTTGGTTGCTTGCTTTCCCATTGATTTATATTTATGTTTGCAACTGTTCATAGCAAAAAGAAGTATCAAAATATATCTTTAAGGAACATATTAGACTACATGTCAGAACTTACATATTCTATGAAAGAGTATTGTTGATTTTTCATTAGAGTAAATAAGAGTGTAGATATAATAAAACTTCATATTTGCATGCTCTCAGCAGACAAAGGGTCTGTGAGGAAACTGATGAAATACTCAAATGCATTCATAGAAGATGCTGTGGTTAGATGCAGTTGAAAAAAGTCATACATCACTCAAAGCCATCCCATCCATTAATTATGTAGTGGATATTCTTGATATATGTGTGTACATATGCATACTAGCATACAAAATTCAGCACAGTTATGCCAGTCATAGTTATTCCCCATTAAATAACTTAATGTAAGAGAAAAAGTTACTTGGAAAATAACTACTAATTCTCATAAAGTAATTTCCTGTTCTCAACATGATTTCCCAAGGAAACAAATGAATGAAGCAGAGCCTGCCTGGGTAATTCTGTGCAAATGACTTAGTTGCTGTGTCTGTTAACCAGATTTACAGACAGGTGGCAAATAATGTGCTATCCTCTAATAATTCTAATTTCATACCTTATTATGCCACTAGGCTGCAGCATTAGTGCAAAGGGTCAAATGAAGATTGAAATATTGCAGAATGGCAGCAGTGGGGATGAGTATTCTGGCTGTTGTCATAATGTTATTTTTAGTTCATTCATTATTACCACTTGTAACCAACTTTGTTAATGCTGAAGTGTCTTATGGACTTCTCATTGTGTCTCTGTTCATGTGTCTGGAGAACATGTGGTACAGTCAGTTCTTTGATACTGTGTGATGGACAGAGATGGAAGGGGAGGATTGAGTACTTGAGCAAGGAAGTGGACAGAGAATATCCTTATGTTAGGACACCCTGGGCATTTTGTGAATGCCTTCAGGGAGAAAATAGAAAACTGAAATTCAGAAATATGACAATAAGATTTTTTTTTTTCTTACAGGCAGTTTAAATATATCAACTAAAACAAGAAGAGTGATTTCATAGTGTTTTTCATATATGTAAGAATACCTGGACAGTGTATTTTAAAATGTCACAAAATAGTGTGCAGCTGTCAACAAATGCACAGGCTCAAGATATGGTTCACTGAAGCTTTAGTTGACACTACCTTATAAAACACGCATTTATTCTGCACCCTCAAACATTCAGTAATGTGAACACATGTTTCTGGACTAAACACTCTTCCTATAATGTCCAACCTCTGGCAAACCTGGAAGGAAAATCCAATAGTATACTTAATTCTGCCTTGAAATAAATGTTGCCCAAATCTCTTCAGGGCAAGAGGAATTCCTGTGTTCAGTATTTGGTTGCTTTTCCATCTCTGGATTTACACCTCTTCAACTTTGAGCCTTTGGCATGATGACTTCCTTAACTTGCCTGCTTCTGCTGCTCAGAACATTTACAAAAGAGCAATAGAAACTAATCCTCATCTCTGGAGAGCTGTATGTGTTACAGTCACCAGGCAGAATTATAACACCCACATAAAATCAAGCGGACCCAGTTCTTTATTCTGTTTTCACTTGGTGGCAAGCCAGAACACCACCCAACCAAGGAACTACTGAGCTTATACGTTCTGTTGGCTGATTTATTGGTCTAATTTTTAGAATCTGGAGGATTTGCCAAAAATCTTGGGGCTTGATAAAGCATATCTTTTTATAAGCACTCTCCCTGATAATTAAACATCAGAGCCAGGTGCCTCAGCTGTGGTGTATATGTGTTTGTGCAAGGGGCAAGGAAAACAGGGAAAATCTGTCTTGCACAGAGACTACACTGTAGCACGCAGAATACTGTACAAATTATTTCTTAGTTTACATTAGCTCTTCATTACTTTGCTTCTTCCTGCTTTTATAGATCCTGATGTTGTCTCTTGCCTCCAAAAAACTTCTGTGAAATAAATAGTTTTATCACTTTTTTGAATAAAGTGTGTGCAGCAGGAGGCATAAAGCACTAGAGGTATCTCAGAGGTGCTTTCCAGCTTGTACTGTCACAGGTCATCTGAACCAGAATATGCTTATAAACTCAAGTCTGCTAGCTGGAAGCGTGCAGTGCTATGTCTGAACCAACAGCCTGCATCAGGGGAATACAAAGACTGAGGACGTTAACTGGAGATACTGCAAGGCGATGTGGCAGGTGTCTTTTCTAATATTGTTCTCACGTGCACATCAATTTTTAATTTATTCTTCACACGATGGTTTTCTATTTTCAGTTTTGTTATGGCATCTCTTACCAATAACTCAGAATAAATTTTCAATCATGTTTCAAGTGAGAGGAAAGCATGTAAAGAAGAAAGCATGAGTATGTGCGTTTATATAGACAGTAATCATTCAAAAAAAGGTGCATTAGAAATGGGGGAAAAAAAAAAAAAGTGTTTCCAGAACTTCATTGCTCTAGAACTAAAACTGCTCTGTGTTTTACAACAAAAAAACTCTTTCTGAAATATTTTCTCTGGAGAAATTATATGTTACGTTACATACATATCTATATATGTATCTGTGTATGTATACTTATATACATATATAGGTACATTAGAAATGTTTGTCTTCTGGTTTTATTGCTGATACTCCATCATCTGCCACATTACAGATTGGAATTATTGCATTATCCTATTTCAATGCTTTGCATTATACCCTAAAGAACATAACATACCATCACTTAACCTGATCAGATCATGCTCTTTAAATTGAATGTAATCCTCATGAACACTGCAATGCTACAATATCCAGATTTTTAAAGGCATAAAAGATAGGTAGCAAAGCAATTTACTGCCTATGAGCAAAGTTTGAAATAAAGCATTCAGCAAATTAACATAAATTAAAAATGTGTATAGCTAAATTGTTATCCTGTGCTTGTGGCAACCACATTCCACTAAATTGAACCAAATATATACTCGTTTGAGGAACGATTATCCTGTTAGTTGTTACACTAACTAGTTGTCTCAGATCCCATGGATTGTGTCATTGGTTTAGCAATAGTTCACAAAGTAAATGCAAAAGTGACTTTTACTCTTCTGAAATTAATAGAGTTCCAGATATAGATTTATATATATGTATATTGCATATCTTTTATTTAAGATTAAATATAATCTACAAAAAGCTTACTTTTTTTTTTTTTTTTAAACCAAGGGTGAGAAAAGAGACAGGAGCAACAAGTGCTTGTGGTTATTTGGACATGTATTCAGGCCAGAGGAAGGATGATTAGTATTCTTCCAAGCGTCCCAAGCAAACTCACCCTTAAAAGCGTGAATTCCTTTCCGTTACAAGTGGCCATCTGCCATTTGCCTCGTGCCTGTTGTAGAGCAATTGGGAGCTGGGCCTTCAAATTAGGCAGTGCCTCAGCTGCCGGGTTCCCTGCATGCATTACTGGGGGGGTGCTGCGTTACCCCTCTGCTTGTACCAGCCCTGGAGGGGCAAAGGGCAGAGGTGCGGAGGCCACCTGGAGCCGCAGAGCCCCGTGACCTCCTGCCCTGGCTCCGGCTCCTAACGGACAACTCTGGCACCCTGCTGAGACGAGGACTGCTGATGTTGCGCTTTCTCTGAGTCTCTGTCCCCATAGTACAAGCGGTGCAAGGCTGTGCTTTTTTTCTTATTGTGATTCTCATTCCCATAATTTTTATATATCTATATTTTAAAACCATATTGGCTGTCACTTCAAAAAGCCAATAAGCACATATGATCATGAGAGATATGAGCTTCAATTACAAATTGGTGTTGTGTATTATTTCTACCAATTCCTGTGTCTTAGGGAAAGAGTTGTCATCTTTTCTCTCTTATCTATCTACTCCTTGGGCAAAGAGGGGGGAAAAATACCTGCCTAACTTTCTTTTAGATCTTAGATGAAGTTTGTGGACAATATTACTACTCTTAGTCTGAAATCAAGGGTGATTTCTTTTAATTCTCAGGCTATTTCTTTATCTTTTTAATACATGTGCTTAGAGTCATGCTTTTGGTTTTGATTCTTCTCTAAAGTAATATCACTCTAAATGTAAATGGAGGAGTATCTAAAAGTTTTTATTTGAATTTATTTCTATTTCATGATGCTGCACAAGATTCTTTGAAGAAGTATCATTGTAGGTTATCAATGTGTCGTGAGTAAATTAGTTTAGCATGTCCTTAAATCTCATTGATTTTTATACAACACAGAGTTCCTAAGTGCTCATAATCACTAAAGGTGTATACGTGCTAATTAGGTGAATAAGAATCAATTCTTAAAATAAATTTTTCTTTAATTTTGAGGCTACTCAGAAAGTGACCTAAGTTTTTGGTAGCAGTTTATCAATTGCTAGAAATAATTGCAAAGACAAAAAAAGAAGAAAGGCAACAACAGCAGCAAAAATACCCAAATATGATGAGCTAAAGCAGTAACATGAAAATATTTCGCCTCTGATTTTTTTCTTCGTATAGGAATTTAATATGACCTTTACAAAATGCTTGTGTAATACTATTGATAATAGTTTCACCATTAGTAAAATTGCCTTCTAAATTTTGGTATTTTGTTTGGTAGATGCAGGTCTTGCACATGCAATTACTTTTGTTGTTGTTGTTGTTTCATTGTTTCATTATTATTTTGATCCTGTAAAGTAAGCTGTGCAGAGAGGATAGCCTCTCTCATGACTCTAAAATTAAAGCCCAACTATCTAACTAGCCCAGCTTATTCTTAGCCTAACAATAATGACTTGCAGTAAAATACACAGTTCAAAAGCAAACTAAGACAATTTTATAGTAATAAAATAAAATTTATACGGTCATTGCTATAGATTATGAGGAACTTCAGCAGAGATCAACAGCATTCAGCCATTTAATTGATAGTCTTTAATCGAAATAGTCCTATATTTCAGTAGGGAATAAATTAGTTTGATTTTTGAGGCAGGATTTGCCCAGCAGACCATAGAACTTGTGGGCAGCCAGTATATTTATTAGACAGATGCTAATTCATTATGAGACAGAATTGATCATAAATAAATTATTGTTTTGTGATTTTTTTCCTAAATATTCTTAAAGTATACTACATAAATTGAAAGATAAGTAATAGTGTATACCTCAAGTTATGAATAGATTATTAGATTCTACCTATTTAGAATTTGTTTCTATATTTTCTTTTAAACAGCTTATATTTTTAAGAATAGGGAAGTTACAATAAAAAGAAATAGAAAGGATACAAAGAAAAGTGCAAGAAAGAAGAATAAAAAATGTGAGTACTTTTTTTTAGGAAGCGTCTTTGTTTTGGTTTCCATTGGATTAGTTTTTTTGGTTTTTGGGTTTTTTTTTTTTTTTTTCCTATCATTAAAGTGTGGAGGTGTGTTCTTTCCCTTGAGCAAAAATTTTATGCTTGTGGTCAAGTTTTGTCCAAAGCTGAAACCTTGATCACAGAGAGTGAACCAAGTTCCAGATGTACTAGCTACTTTTGGTTCTTTCTATGACTTAATACTTAGGAGTGTTTTAGTGACGGTGATTAAGAACTCAAAAGTTTGTGTGTATGGGCTAGATGTACTTATTTTTTTTCCCCTCATAGTTTGTTACATGTGTAAATTACAGAAAACATTTTATTTGGGTGTTTTTATTTATGCTTTTTTCCTTCATTTTCTAATCTGTGTGGTCTCAGATGAATCTAATTAATTCAACTTCCTGAGGTAGAAGTGCATTACTTTTTAAATTTAGTCCTAAAAGGAATATCAAATTTCTTGATGATCAAAAGGAACTGATCTGTCTTCTAAAATTTAAGTATGCATGTGACACATGCACTCATGGTGGAAAATCAAGACTAAATCTTTTCTGTCCTGGATTAGCAAGGCATCTGAGCCTACTCTTAATACTTGTACTTTTTGTGAATATATTGCAACAGTGGCTCTATTTCTTTTATTTTAAGTCAGAATAATGAGAATTGGAGCAGAATAGTGCAATAAGACTTAGTGTACTATAGAAATAATCTCATTACATTTTTGGTGGGTAAAAATCAAAATAATACAGGAATTCATAATGTGAACAAAAAGGTCATTGGGTCTGAGCTATTCTAAACTGGATACTAAAAATCTGTAGCAAAGAATATGAAATTTATTCAAGTTTTGAAATTCCAAATTAAAAAGTATAATTTCCATTTGCTACATGCAGGAGATTAAATTGCATTTGTTATGCTAGTTTAGAACAAAAATTATAAGAAATCAATTATAAAACACTCATGTTTATATGTTTTTATCTCTAGCAACACCATCTTAACTGCAACTAAACACAAATGCTATTGCTCAAAGTAGCTCAGCCTGCAAAGTCACAGAAGTTGGACTGAAAACACTTGCACTGAGACAGTAGTACCTTCTTACTAAGTTTTGGATTATAAATATTGAGGACAGAAAGCATCTACCTTTGCCTTCCTCCTTAGCTTTGGCCATAACGACTCAGGTTATGTGTGCCTGTGTCCATAAGATGTTCATCCTCTTGGACGGGACATGAAAGGCAGTGCTAAGGAGGCAAAGGCAGGCTGGGGGCAAGGATCCCACGTATGCCAGCTCCACTATTCCAGCTCGGTCTTTGGAAGAGCTCCCAAACCATCTTGTTTTGCAGGGATGAGTGATCCTAGCAGGGTTTTCGTGCTGTAACTAGTTCCTTCTTCCTCTACATCTGTTGGTATGAGTCAATTTCTAGTTCTAGCACATCAAAACACTTCTTTTGTGAAGAGAGAAGGCACAAAAGTTAGATCGTGTTACATTTGGGCTAAATTGGATTTTCTAAATTAGTTTAAATTCAAACCGTGTTTTGTTATCATTAATTTCCAGTACATTAAAATAGGACTATTGTTTATCGGAACAATAAGATAGAAAAGATGTACTAGCATAATGGCATGATGCCTACAAGGAGAATCTAATGCTGCTGATTTTCCTTGATCAACTTCCCCAAAACTTTGTTCAATTTTTTCAGAAGGGAACATTAAGAAAACAGACGTTTTTAATCTTTTGGTGCCATCTTGTGGTTAGAGAATAATTTTTAAGGAAGCCAGCAAAAGATCTTGCTTTAGTGATAGTGGTGTATGTATGATTTTTTTAGTAAATATAAAATATGAAATCAAGTCATGCATAGGACAAAGCTGCTTTTTTTTTTTTAAACATTTTGAAGTACATTACTATAAATACTGATTAGAGAAATCTCACAAAAATTGAATGTAATTACCACATAGAAATTGATTTTGATTCTGTAATGCATTAGATCTCTGTAGAATACTTAAATACTTAACTAGTTCAAGGCAATAGTCAATAGATTTTTACTGTGCTAGTGCATTTGATTTCTGTAGAATGCTTTAATACTTAGCTAGCTCAAGGCAATATTCACTTTTCATTTTAGTGCACTGTAATGTTTAGCAGAAAGATAAAGCCTGTGCTTTAGAAATGGTCTTGTTTTTTTTTCATTTTGCTTTGTGGTTTTGGCTAGGAAAAGTTCAAACTAGCCCGTGTACCTTCCCCTCTCCGTCTCCTCCTTTCCCATCCTCTCCCGCATCAAATTCCCCTCAAAACCAAAAAAAAAAAAAAAGTATAGCAGCACAGTCACGTTTTTATCTCATTTATTTTCCTGTTACTTTTATTGAGGTTCAGTAAGATCAATATTTTGAATTTGTGCTAAATGAATACTAGTTTAATACCTGGCTATTTGAAGTTAATGCTTGTTGATGTCTGCAATCAGCACAGATCATATTCTCACTCAATCTCTTAAAGGGTTTTCTGTGTGGTAGTCCATATTTGCTTACTTACTTATCTCTGACTTCCAGTCAAGCTGAAAGTTTCTAGATGCAAAAAGATTACTCCTTGTCAACGACTGGAAAGAAAATCAAGATGTCACTCCTGCTTTTACTGAAGCTGGTTGTTCGTATACCTTCAAAACAGAGAAAAACACTCTTCCTTTTCTTTTTTTTTTTTTTTTTCT
>PTEX01000222.1:600538-610863 GCA_003342815.1 Eudromia elegans | reverse complement strand
CTCTTCCTTTTTTTTTTTTTTTTTTTTTTCTCCTGGAATACACGTATTAATACCTTGTCCACACAACATTTGAATGTCTCGTATTCATTGAATACTTCTTACTGATCGTAACTTTATGACTTACTTTAATACCTGTTTAAAGGTTAATACTTACAGGGAACCTGAGAAGAAAAAAAGATTATAAATGCTTAGATTTAAGGGATAGAAAATGGTCTTTGAAACCTTATGTCCAAAACCACAACATTTTTGCAAGTACATTTTTGTTGTACTTTTTCCATCTTTCCCATTAATATTAGTTGTCTAAATAAGTCTACTTGAAGAAGTATATGCTATCAGGGTGAATACCAAATGAGAACACTGGTCAAATTGTGCCCTTTGAAACAGAAGTTGTATGGCAAAGGGATGTTCTTGCCGTGGAAGGAGCTTCCATCACTTTCTGTATCCATGGACAACATTATCTCACTGTGTATAATATACATACTTTCTAAAATTATTTGAAAGATAAAAATATGATAGGAGTGTTATTGTAAGTGTAGCTGTAATAGCTAGGGATTAAACTTCTATTGCACATTAGCTAGAACTGAGAAAAGAGCCATAGCATTCATACAGTGAGCTACAGGATTTTGACAGTCTTGCTCATGTCTGTGGTGATTTGTAAGTTACAATTTTTTTTCCTCCTGCCAGATTTCAATAGCAGATGAAAGAACTACATAAAAAATTACAATTGCTCATCTAGTCAATTTGAATGGTGTCAATGCCCCTGAAAGGAAGACAAACTGAAGCCTGAGTCATAGTCTCTTGATATAAAAGTACACAACACTAAATAATATTTGTATAAATACTGTTATGACACTATGACATATTTAATATGTCTATAATGTTTACACTGAAATCCAAAATATTGTCTGTACCTCATGTGCCTCATGATATCTGTATAAAATTAGATCATAAGAGTTTCCATATCAATCTACTTTTTCCTCCCTAAGCCTAATAGAGACAGTTTCTGTAAATATAATTTTGAGGCCTAATGGAGAGTTTATACATTTATTTGGTTTGGAAATACATATTCAAGATTGTTTGACTAGCTAGTTAGTAATTTTTGTCATTTCAGCATGACTTGTGATTGGTCTGTAAGAATGAAATCTTAAAAGGTTCTCCAGAGAGTTCCTTTGCAAAGTGCATCTTCCTAGCATCTTATTCTGGATGAATAATTTTAATTTGTGTGCATGTAAGGTGGTAATTTTCTTGTTACATTTCCTGCAAAATGAGTGCAGAATGTTTTAAAGCATATTCAAGAGTGGAGATGTGCAACTGTGTTACGTATGTGGTGTTTGGTTTTGTGTTTTAATATGTTTAATTATAAAAACTGCAAGTGAGAAAAAGTGGCACACTTCACCTAAAAAGTAGAGTAAGACAGGCAGGAAATCAAGCACAGATATAGAAAGGCTATGTGGTTTGTCATAAGCTACTAAAGCAATGGTCCACAGTAAAAAGCAGTTATGATTATGCAGTGCAAAATGCTGCAGAATAACAAGCCAAAGGCAGTGATGCAGGAGGAGAGAGTTTCCTGGCTTGCTTGGCATGTATAGCTGGAGCACTTAAGGAAGTCTTGCTTTTAAATGGATCCTTATCCATTTAAAAGAGTTTTGAAATTAGAAGAAAAGGTATGGTCAAGGTTGCCTTTCACTTGAGATGAAAATGCGCTGCACCAGCCTACGAAAAGTATAGAATAGATGCCTTGGCCAGGAATATGAACAGAAATGAAGTTGATGGGAGATTATGTATGAGAGAATTTATAGATAGTAATATGTGGATAAGAGGATGCAAACAAATGTAACGAATTAAACGAGAATGTAGGTAGGTAGGCAAGTGGTTTCGAAAGATGAATAATCCAGAATATCAATGTCTCCACTAAAGTTAGCGGGGGAATAGGAAATAGTTTAAATGATTGTTCCATTTGTGGAACTCACAGAGGTAAAAAGAAGAGAAAAAGTGAATGATACTGTGAAGTACTGTCAGAAATATCTACTTGTTAATGCTGTTCAGAAATCAGCATGGAGGTACACTTTACATGCTTTTTTTTGTTTGTTTGTTTGTTTTAACTCATTTTGCTGAAAATAGGTGCCCTTTATATAGACAGAACCATCTTCATGCCCCATTTTGTATTTATGACTAGTGTTTGTGCCTATAAAACTAGAACTAGTATTTTATTGCTTAAAAATCTCTTCCAATTTAATCTGTTTATTGCTGTTTTAAAATCTATTTTTGAAATGTGGGATTATTAGAATTTCTTCATCTCAGCTGCTAAATCACTCCCATGTCCTTTCTGCCTATTGCACCTGTAGAATAGTAGATATTTCACTTAATATCCCGATATACTGCTTTTAGTTAGAATTTTAGCTAGGTAGGTAAATGCTGATGCTGGCAACCGTTAGATCTTGTATATAAAAAAGAGACAGAAGACTGTCTGTCACAGACGTTGCGTAGACAATCAAAGGGAAGAAATGTTTTTTAAAACTGTTTCTGGGGCTCTTTCAGATCAGGTTGATTACTGATCTGTGCAACTTGTATAGTTAGTGTGTTCTTCTCCTGCCTGTCAAAGTTATTTATGCCTAGTGTGACTACCAGCGAGGCAAAGCAACACGCACACAGGCTGTGACAGAGGAAGGGAGAATTCATCATGCTGTATACCCACAATAATGTGTATCTGCCGTGTTTCAGGGCCCGGAGAAATCCTAAACAAGATGTAAAGGTCACGGAGGCGCAGGATCCCAACAGCCAGCAGTGCAGTTCCGACATACAAGACACGCACGTAGCGCCCTTCGTTCACACTCTGAATGAGTTGTTGCTATGACTTTGCCCTTTGGAGAATTACAGTATTTAGGGCAAACCAGGGAAGGGCCATTTAAACTGAAAGGAGAAGTGTTAAAATAAGAGCAGTGCTGCTGATGTTTCTGGTTATTTTGCTTTACTTTAGGCATTAGGTTAAAAGAGTTTTCCTTTCCTTGAGTGAACTTGGCTGTTTTCTCACCAAGATGAACAGAGAAGCCGGTGTCTTTATTACCCGCAATGAAGCACTTGTTTCCTTTACTGCTATTATTACCTTTTACAGGATGGAAGTGTTTTAAGCTGTCTTTGCAATAGGAATGAATATACAGTGCTGAGACAAAAATTTAAGTTGCATTTTATTAGATTAATATAGTGGATTCTATCTGCCTTAGAAAGAAAAGTGTTCTTCCCTGCAATGGCTGTATATCCACATCCTTTGATGTAGAAAAAATTGTGAAATACTTACATGGAGATGGCTCACTTTCCAGCTTTGTAAACACAATTCAGGATGATGCTTAAAATAAAGGACAAAAGAAATTGCAGTCCTTTAAAAATGGGAGAAAGAAAGAAAAAATCCTACTTTAGCACATTTAAAAATATTTATTTCCCTAATTTAATAATTATTTGGCCATAATTTCACATTATCTTGTGCAGAAAGAACAACTAAGAGAGGAACTGCAGTCTTCTGTCTGTAGAAATAGCTCTCTCCCACTCCCATAACATTCTCTTAAGTTCATTTCAGCTCAAGGTGGGGGGATCTTTCTGTAATATCCCAGTAGTCCTACAGCACTTTTAGACCAACCTGCAGCTTAGTTTTTCCACCTCCTCAAAGAGAAAGAGCTGATTTAGACAGTGATTTACATGAAAAAAAAGAAGGATAACACGAAATTATCAGCTCTAGTGTGCTGTCCTCACTAGTGGGGGATACTCACCTCTGCATGAGAGGAACTCTTCATAGATTATGGGTTTTGCTCTTTGAGAAAACCATACTTAGACCATTCTTAGTTGCTTCTTATTAAGAATATAATGTGAAGATTGTAATAAAAATAATAATCTGAAGTGACTATATTTAAATACGCAGCATCTTCCTGTGTTTTTTCAGTACCTTTCCGAGAGGCATTTGGGTTAAGATCAGCATCTGGGTGCTCTCATTCATTAGGCCCTACCTAAAGTCCCCTTGCTCACATGTAAGGGCCATGTGAGCCAACAGGAGATATAGGCCTACGCAGCACCACTAAAGCTCCTCATAGCCAGCAAATATCAGGAGTCCTCTCCCTAACTGTTGGCAGAAGGGAGCATTGCCCTTGGGGAGGAGTAAGAGCCACCTTGTAGTACATTGCAGTCCTACCGAACTGTTGATGTTAGGGGGTCATGTTATCAGTCGTAGAGCATTTAAATATGGAATTGCTTAATGGGATGTGTGATCAGACTTTGTCCTGGAAGAGAGGTTGCAAAATGAGAACTTGATTTGGACTGACCATTATGGCTTAATAAGTGCTTAACTGCACTTGTACAATAGCATATACTAAGCAGATTTTTTTGCATTCAAAGCAAGATATAGAAATGCATACTGAACAAAATATCCCATGTTATATTATAGTACTGTTAGTCAAACACTGCCAAATAGTTTATATTTTTTTATATAAATCTGGAAAAAAAGAAAATGACCTATTAAACCATAGGTTAAATCAAACCACAAAGTTTCATTTCTGTATTTTTTGTAAATACATTTTACTCCTGAGATTTTGGTCTTTGCTATGTTATGATCTATATGTTTCTGTTCATAAGCTTTCCAGAATATTAGCAATTTTTTGTAATTTTTCATTCATTGTCATGTTGTTCAGAATTTGATTACCTGCCTTCTTTTATCTTTTTGCTTGCAGTTGCTGGTATTTTTGCATTCCTTTTATGTGCCATTTTTGTTGTTTAGGATGTAATTCTTGCGTTCTTTGCTTCCCATTTCCTACTTCTTGCAGCCCATAGGTGTTTGACTTTGAATTGTATGAAGCAAAATGGCAAAATAGAAATTTAATACTGTGAAATTGCAGTTCTTGTAAACAAGCCTGGCATTCATTGTGAGAGGATAAAGGGAGGCTGAAGCCCTCTGTGAGATCTTTTCATGTAGCTGAGGCAGAGAACGTTTCTAGATTTTAGTTACCAGAAACATACTGTACTTAAGGGAACAGGTTGTAGCATTGCATGCAGATTACCTCTGTGAATGTGGCTCGCCTCTGTGACGCATTATCCTATTTGTTTTGAAGGAAATCTATGAATTCTCTTTGGGAGTATAAGATTGTTGTACCACTGGATGGCTAAGCACTACCAAGGTGTACCTCGGGCTCTATGGGCCCAAGGCTCTTGTGGTCAGGATTAGTAAAGATCTAGTTAGTTAAATTTTAATATTCCTTATTTGTGTAAGAGTGCACTCAAGAAAATAGCCAGATACATAGCAGGTGGCATGCTAGCAAAGAGACATAAAAAACTTGTCCAGGCATAAAAGCACTCATACAATGTCTTGTTACATCTGTCATGAAGGACAGTATTAGTTCTCCAGGCTGTGCCCAGGTTTCAGTACTCGCCTCCAGACACCTCTTGCATAGTCTTCTTTGATATTTTGGATGTCCTTAAAATATGTTGGATTTTTTTTTTTTTTTTTTTCTCATGTGTCTTTTCTTTTTCATGTTCATTGGTGTGCTTTAAAGCTTTTAGCTAGCTTAGGAATTTCAAATTCATTCAACACTGTTCATGTTGTAGAGTTGTATTTTTTGGATAATTTTAAGTATAGAATGGATATTATTTATGAACATTTAATTAACATGAAAGAAAAGCCTATTTTTATCATTTATCACCTACCAGTTATAAGTAAGCTTGTGAAGTACTGTTTTTCTTTTTTTTTGATTTGCAGCAGTGTTTGTGGTAAGGCACTGTCATGTTACCCATCTGAGCATTGCTTGGATATTTCTGGAATGGAAAGTTTTTCAATGTCATTTAAGGACTGTATGCCTTTTTGTTCTTAATATAAAACATTATCTCTAATGAATAAAAAAAAAAAAATCCATACTACTTATTTTGATGTTCCAAAAACTCTTAAGTTTGTTCAATTTGAAGATGACTGAGCGACACACAGAGAATATTTAGCACAATATAAAAAATATTCTGTTTTCATAATGCATGCTTTTTTCCCTCTTTATTCTAAATTGAATTAGCAGTCATCATTCACTCTAGAGAGGGAGCACTGCTGTGGCCACTGTAGACTAAATAACAGCTAAAATCAGGGCTTCCTGACTGTATGTAATACAGTACAGGAGCGCCGAGATGCTGAGAATGGTGTTTTGTCTCAGGTTAACCTTGGGAATTTAGGCTGCTGCTTTAGGTGGAATCAAGGGGTTACTTTACTTGTAAAGAAACCCAGCTGGGACCTAGCAGATCTGTTGAAATTTTCCCATCTGCCTTGCAGTCCTGCGTCATGAGATTTGCATGTGGAGGAGGAGAGAAAATAAATGAGAAGCATGAATTCCTTGCTAGGAGTTCATCAGGAGCTGAAAAGGCCAGAATATGTAACCCAGGACACACACAATGTGTATTATTACAGAAATTTATGTAGCTTTATCATTTAACACTATATGAAGGTAAAAAGCAAGAAAGAATATCTCATGTGTTGAGGCTTCTGGCATTAAGTAACCCCTATGTAAATTTCCCTGTCTATCCACTTCAGTTTTCTTGCTGTTTTGAAAGTACTTGTATGGAAATACTGTGACTTGTGAGAGATAGTTAATGATCTAAAGAGCTTATAAGCTGTGTAGACAAGACTGCCGAAGAATAGGAGGTATGGAAAAGCCCATAGAGGGATGAAACAACTTGCCCTAGCTCATATTTCAAATTGCTTTGTAATTCATGACAAGAAACTTTCTGCTGAATTTATTCTTAGAACTTAGCGAAGCTTTGCATTTTTAGAGATTTTTCTCTAAATTAAAAAATATTGATTTGCTCCTTGTACCACTACAATCCCCTTTGAAAACACAACATTGCATGTTTGATGACAAATGACATATCATATTAGAGTTAAATGTGACTTGAAATGACTGAAATAATCAAAAGAATCAAACATTATATTGGAGACAGATCATCCTTAATAGCAATGCAGTTACAGCTTTCATACTGTTTCTCCTATTTTGGACAGCATCTCTTCTGCATCCTTGGAATCCTTCCACCTCCCTTTCCTAGAAAACATGATGGGTATATAAGCATTAAAGCATTGTGTACTCAGGCCCTTGGGCTATGTTTTCTTTTCCCAGTGATGTTGAAAGGTACTCCTGAAAATCCAGTAGTCTGAAGTGACAACTCTGAAAAAAGAAAATGTAGAATGAGCTACCACTAGGCAGAAAATGAGCGGGCATTTAGCTTTTCAAATTATGTTTCATCTCTAGAGGGCTGGGGAAGCTAGCCCACAAGTACTACTTATTTTATGTTGAATCTAGGTTAACACGCCTTTATTTTTTATTTCCCCAAATGGGGTCTGTAGGATTAAGACTGGCCTCAAGAATTTGGTTCTCATGCTTTGAGCAAAGCTGTAATGTATCAGTGAAAGCCATCTGATAGTATCTATTATATAATAGCCTCTTATTGCATTTTCAGTGTAAATAAAATAAAGTTCAGTCTTGGTCTTCTGGGTATAGCACTTACAAGATTACAGATGAATAGATGTGGAAAGGGAAGTTAATCTCTAAGACAGTCTTAAGAGAGGAATTGCACTATGTAAATGTGTACTAGTTCTGTCTGTAAATGTAATTATCATTAAAGCTACAAATAATTTATTCACTGGGCTGGGCAATTCTTTTCCCCAGCTACAAATCATCTAAGCCATTACTTCTTGTCATGTTCAGTAGATACAGATAACAGATTATTGCCTGCCTCTTTGAAAAAGTCTTTTACATATTTGAAAGTTATAACTTGCTTTCTCCTTCCACAGCCTTTTCTATTATAACCTGACAGCTACAGGCTGTTCATTTGTGCTTCACTGGCACTTTGAATTCCCCATACCCATTGAAGAATAATATTCAAAACTGGGCTTCTTATTTCAGATGAGAGACCTTTCCACTAATTAAAAATGTACTTCATTTGTTTTAGAGGTGGTATGCTGCTAATTCAGTGGTAGAATTTTAAGTTTAGTGATCTAAATGACATACTTGCCTCACTGACATCAAGGTGGAAAACATTTACACTTTCTGTCTTCAGTTGTGAGGATAATGGAGTTATAGAAAAAATTCAGATTGGAGTGAAAATATATCTTTTTGAATAAGAAAATGACTGATTATTCTGAAATTGCTCCATTTGGATAATGTTCAGCCCTCAAAGGAGAAGCTATTGCAAGCTGGTAGCCTTTCTGCCTGTCTGCATTCTTGTCCAGCACCAGTTGGTCTCAGGAGGAGTTACTGTCATTTCCCTTCCCAGTGCAATTCCTGGAGTTCCCAAGTGTCTCCAAAGTCTTGTCCGCAAGAGTACATTGTTACACAACTCGTCAAATCACAAAGGCTGGCCAATCTGATGCAAGTACTCTACTCTTGGTCCTGATTTTTTACCTTTTGAGTCAATGCTAATGAAAAAAGACATTGCACTCTCCAGCTTTCTCCATTTTATGTGTAAATAACTTGGTTTCTGCACTGATTATTGACGAAATGTTTTTCACCTTCCTCCTTTTGCCGATGTTCTTACAGAATTAGTTCTTTTTATCCTCTAGGCGCCTCTGATTTCTTTTTTTTTTTTTTNTTTTTTTTTTTTCTCTCTTCTGGCCTTGTCCATTTTATCTCTTTCTTCTCTTACTATTCCTTTTTCTATTGCCCTTCCCTTCATATATATTTAGCAATATGATATATTTCACCATTTTGAATGAAAAGATAGTGACTCAGCAGCTCTGTTCCTTACTATATTTCCTGTCCCACTTTTGCGTTAGAAGAATTTTTTTAATGTCATATAGTTCCTTTTAGGTGTTTCATCCAGTAGTCTTCCTGCCTTTCCTGTACAAGGTGTAACTATTACCATAATATCCTAATCCTATGGGATACTTCACTCTGTTATGCTTAATATATGATTTTCTGCTTTTTACGTTATTTTCAACTTCTAAAACAGAACCTTCTGGATTTTCTTGTTTTGTTTCTATGTCTTCTCTCTTAGCATATATGTTTCAAAGATGTTTGGCAGATGATTGATGCAGTACCTCCTTTGTTATAATTCTTGAATCACACTCTCCTGGTCTTTTCATGCGCCTTACTTTAAGGCAGATTTCCAGTGCTTTCTGATAGCATCTAAATTATATTTTTCTATTTCTCTTGTTTTATAACTCTCTTTTCTAAGTTCAATCTTCCCTCCTTGTTTCCCTCCTCAGTTCCTCTAACAAAGACCTAAATTTTATCTAATAGCTCAGAGAAAAATGTCCTCTAAGTGAGGAAACCAAAATAGTCCAGGTGATATTATCTGTCATGCCTTTATTTCCAGAATAATTTGTGTCTATAAAAGTGACGTTTCCTTCCTAATGAGAGAGTTCTGTAAAAGGCAGTGAATAAAAGAAGTTTGCTAACAAGAGAATGAGATGTTCTTACAGATGTTGTTACTGTGAGCAACGCTTGCAAATCTTTTATCACAGCTGAGTATTCATAGCAGACCTCAGCAGTATGCATAAATTAGGGTAGATTTCCAAACTAATTGGAAAAGGTGGTGGAATAGGAGTGGGAAGAATACTGAGATATCGAGGCTTTAGGACATTGCTGTCCAGTTGTACATCAGAAGAAAGGACACACGTGAAGCCTGCATCTATCGAGAGGGCTGAATATGGCAGGTCTACTGTTGTGGTCCAGGTGCTGCTTGGTGTGACTTTTTGCTGATCTCTGTGTCTGTTCACAGCTGTTTGACATATTATCACACAAAGTGCCAGAAAGATGCAATATGAAAGTGACTTCCATCAGCTTATTCAGTTTATGACCATATTTTAAGTGGTATATACCTCATAATGTATTGTTTCTTTTATTTACTGTCATAGAACTGTTTTTCTTAGGGTTGTGTTGAGAAATGTGATCAAGAGATTGTGAGTGGGAAAGTTCCTTGATTTTCATTCATATAGCAGTTACTATAGATGATAAATCTATTTTACTTTATAACAGCTTTAAAAGGAAAGAACAGAATTCACTATTTAATATTTTCTGTAAAGTTTAGCTAATACGTATGTATGTGCTACACCACTGCAGTTCTGTACTTACGATCACTTAGAAAGTATCCTTACATATGTTAATATGCACTTAAATATATATCATATTGTGCTCTGAGAGACATCAGTGAACTTCTTCAGCAAATACACATCAGTCACTAAAGAAGGTATTTTTTTGTTGCCAAGAAATTGAGATGAGATTCTTGACATCCTTGTAATTGACATCCTTGTAATAATATAAATACAATGCTATTATTGACACTGAAGTCTTAAGCTATCCTGTCTCTCTCTCTCTCTC
>PTEX01000222.1:572917-600533 GCA_003342815.1 Eudromia elegans | reverse complement strand
AAAAAAAAAAAAAAAAAAAAAAAAAAAAAGGATTGAAAAAAGGATGAAAAGAAATCCCAGAAAAACACCCCGAAAAAGAAAATGTTAGGTAAAGAATGGAGACCTGTCAATATAAAAATGAAAATATATGCTTAAAATGTATGACACAGCAAATAACTGATTGAGAGCAGCATTGAGTGGAAATTGGTATTAAAGAGAAAAGAAAGAAACATTAGGAAAAAGCAATTAATGGGGTGATAAAAATTTCAATTTTATTTATGCAACCTTTACAGCCTGTTAAGAAGCAGTTAGCCTTTGAACCACTATTCTTTTGCACCTCAATGAATTGACACAAAACCTCACGTGACACTTCTCTTAGGTTTGTCTCATGTCCTAAATTTCTTGGAATTGCTTGCTTTACTGTAGGCATCCTGTAAAACAGAATAGGGAGCTTAAATTGTTCAGTATTGCTTCTTCCCATGCAAACTCTAGCACTGGGCTCTCATACAGTTTCCTTAGTAGATGCAGCAAATAATGACTGTAGCAATATGACAGATGTATAACCATAAGGCTTCTAGACATGAGAAGTTTGATACCACACTGTAATTATACCAAGGTAGTAATACTTCAGCTTCTATGTAAATTGTATTTATGCCTTGGACAGTAGTGGTTTTGCTTCCCCAGAAGGAGTTTTGGTCACATCTGGTCAATATTTCCTAAACACTGGTGCTTCCAAAGTATTTATGCTTGTTTGTTTGCTTGTTTGTTTTTAGCAGTATGTATCTGGATATGTTGAATCTATATATGTATGTTTGCATCAGGAAGCATTGGGTTTTGCCTATTCAATACCAGATTGAGTTTTCCTGATGACTTTGCTAGCCCAGAGTAGTAAGGATAGTATATTCTAAATAATTCTGTGATTTTTCTTTTAATGCTTTGCTCTGTACTGAGTGATTTCAAGGAGTCTGTTGTGCATGTGATCTAGGTCTTGGTACCCTGAAAAAATAGTTATTTATTTAAGATAGCCTTCTATGAGAACCTTATTAAAAAGACAAAAAACAAAACATACACACAGAAAAAAGCAACTCTCCCAAAAGTAGATGGAAGAAGGAACTAAATCATTCTAGTTTATGATTATATGTGTATATATAATATATACACATATATAAAGAGACATATATATACATAGTGGAATTAAATGATGAAATTTCTTTCATTTTGCCATAGCTAAGTAGTTATTTGGAAATATTAATTATCTGAAAGAAAAGGAAATAATTTTTTAGTTTATAGCCATTTTCTATTTGAAATTCCATGTCAACAAATTTATGTAAAATATCTTAATTATGGTATTTTGAAATGTATTGTATGTTGTCATATATATGTGTGTGTGTGTGTATATATATATATCTCACGTATACGTATTTGCCATATAAATAAATATATAGTTCACTTAGGTTATTTGTTATAACGAAACATGCTACCTGTACCAAGCAATTCATTCCTTGTTTGAGTGATTAGAAAATGGTTGTTCATGATGGTAAGTGAGTTTGATGTCCTAAGAAAACCTGTTTCTTCAAGGCAGTTTTCTCAGAGAACTAAGTTGATATATACATATTTATTTATTTGCTTATGAGGAAAGAATGAGATGAAAGTCTGTTTATCATTGAGTATATACTTTGTTCAAATATGTTGACTCTTGGAATTAGATAATTATTTTTCTCCTCCTGGTTGTCTGTAGGTCACTTATGAGAACACTTTTTCTGCATGTGCTATTGTAAACCTTTAGTAAATTTACCAAAGAATATTCTAGTGAGAAAAATGTGTACATATTCCCTAAGACAGCATAACTTGTACTGGTATTAAAATACTGCAGACAGTACAGTACAAAGTAGGAATAAGCTTCTGTGAAAACACTTTCAAATTGTAGCAAAAATTGCTTGGTGCACCATAAGATCAATACATCATTAATCATTGATTATTTGTTTTCAGCTTGAGAGAAAAACTGTGTTCAAAAAGTTGCTAGAGTTAAATTATTAGTAGTGCAATTTCTGATGAAAGAACTTCAATTCTAAAAGCAAACAAGAGTCAGAAACTTTCTCGAAAATATTAAAATAATCTAAACATCTGGTAGGCTACTTGTAAAGTTCTTATTCAGTCATATGAAAGATAAAAATAACACTTTTTTCATAAAGAAATATAAGATTTGACTCCTAATTAACTTCCAGTTATTATTCAAATATAAGCATTTGACTTTCAATTATAATGTTTGTATATATCTTAGAGTATTAGGGTATTTTTATAACCATTGTATGCATTTGTTATAAAATTTCCTTACATTGACCTATAGATTTTGAAGTAGGTCAGGTATATTGATTAAAATCAGTGAGTTGTGCTGGAAGAAAGGTAATTCTTCATCAGAATCTGTCAGAGAACTTTTTTTTTTTAAGCTAGCAATATTTGAATTTTTTTTATATATATATAATATATAGGAAGGAGGGGATTATACACAGGAGGAATTATACAAACTTGTATCTTTTGAAATCTTTTTTGTTTTGAACTTTAGTCATCATAGATTAGCATAGACTGTGCTAATTATTGTAATGCAGTATCCGTAATTCTTTTTGGAGCCTGTTTTGGTCATTTGTTTGATAGCTAAATTTTAAAACAGAGGGGTGTTTTTTTTTGCCCCTATAGAAATATGTATAAAATTTCTTGATTTAATTGCAGAGTCTATTGAAGACTCATTATTTTGCATAGAGTAGTACAGAATAGAGTCAAATTTACTGTGCAAATGATACTCTATGATTTTAAAGCCAAAGAAAAAGGAGGTAGGGAGAGAAAGAAAATCTATAAGGTACCAAAAAAAGCTATACTCTGTTAGCCACAATGCTACTGTTAAGCAGTTTAAATCAGTCTGCTGGTTAATTGCTTTAGAGCTATGCTAAATCCTTTGGGATCATTAAGGAGGGGGGAAAAGGAGGAAAGTGTTTTCTGTGAGGATTATGACCAATTTGTTCAGGTGTCCTCAAATTTAGAGTATCTCTGTTTTCAAGTTCCGAAACAGAAGAACATAGGTAGCCTGAAACCTGCAGCTAGCCGGAGTTACTTGTGATTGATACACGAGAAATTTGGTCTCGGAAGTCTAAAAATTAGTTAACACCTTGGAAATTATTGATGAAAATACTATTTTTTTTCAGTATTTAGTGTGGTTCCCGGAGATACTAACTGGTGTTGTAGAAGGTAGGAGCAGTGAATGGTTGCCAGAATGTAGATTACCAAAATTCTAATAGAGTATTCATCCTGGCTTTGACTTTTCTCTCTCTGAGGCCTTCCTGAGAGGCAAAATTATTGGGCAGCTGTCGCTCTTTCACCCCTTTTGTCTCTGTCTCATCAGCTATTAAAAAGTTTACACAGTGCTGAATAATTTCAGTGAGAGAGAGAGAGACTGAGAGAGATCCTAAGGCCCAATGATCAGAACAGTCTTCTGGAGGGGAATGGCCTTGCTTAACATCTCTGCCTGATTAGCTGCCATCTGTACTGAATTTCTGAATGATTTTGGAGTTAATGAAGTTGCATGTAGCAGAGAAAATATGCTGAGAAGGAAACAACCTATTAAACAAATCCTACGTTCCAGTATTGACGTTTTTTAAGATTGGATTTCATGATGTGTATTTTACATATAGCGCTTAGTAAGAAACAAAACAGCTTAATTTCACAACTACTGATAAACTTTTTTGTCCAAGACAGTAAAATCAAATATTCAAAATATCAGATCCGGTAGAGATTTTTCTTAAGGATCTGTCTTCTTCCCTCCTTCAGGCAGTCTACACAGACCACCACAGCACCATTTCAGATGAAAACCAAGGTCTGGGCACTTTCCCAGACTGTCTCTTGCTTTGTTCCCTTTGCAGCTCTTTTAACAATAGACTCAACTATAATTATGCTGTAGCTGGAGCCAGGCTTTCATAAGTTCAATCAGTATGTCAGTCACCTTCATTTGCACTAAAGGATCTTTTCTTCCCAAGGCAAAATATATAAACATGCACCCATACAAATATAGGACAATCATTCCTTTTAAATTGCACCATGAATCAGAGCTACTCTCCTTGCTCGCTGAGGCCCCTTTCTGCAAATGCCACACACATGTACACGTCACTGAACAGCTGAAAGACTACACTAGACTAATGGTTTGTTGCAACTTGTAAACCGTCAAACAGACTTGAAACAGGATTATATAAGTCTAAGTAGAAATCTCTCAGCAGAGGATAAATGAAAGACTACTCTGTATTATGGCCTGGATACTTTGGAAGATGGAATTTTCTTCTTGCCTGTCACATACTCACTGCGTGGTCTCAGGTGTTCGTTTAGTCTTTTTGTCCAAGTTTCTTATTCATGGAGACTAGGTTAGTATAATAGAATATTATTATTATTTTATTTTTGTGTTCTGTGGAATAATATTGCTTCTCCACATCTTGCATAGCGGAAGAATGAATTCCAAGAAGACTGCTAGTGTTGTTGTAACTATAGTGATTCAAGACCTTACAGACCATGTATAGCCTGTTAAATTAAACTGTGTGCTTAAAAGCTAAGATTAAGCTGAGAGTATCTTCTCAGGGTTTAATTGGATAAAAATTTGTTATCAAATAGAGAGGTGTAGAAGGGGGCTGAGGGGACAAAATAGGTGTTTCACTCCTAAAGAAAAGAGATAATATTGTTTTATGGCTCTTTTGCTTTCAGATTCCTGATGAAGTTTAGTTTCAAGTGCATCTTTTAAAGGTGTTCTGTTGTTTTCCTTTGAAAATTGAGAGTGAAAGATCAGAAGTGAAATGATTGTTTAGAGTAACATGTTTCTCCCAAAGCAGCTGGGTGCAATCCTTCACTGACTACCTGTGTGAGTCCCTTCCAGCCCACAGTGGGTGGCTTATTTCCACCCATGAAATTACCAGGAGAGCATACAGCTTTGCCTGATATTTGTTTTTGCATAGGAGGTTTCATGTTGGGAAGAGTTCCTTGTTAGATTACTAAGATGGAAATTACAAGTATTCTTCAGGGCATCATTCTTTTCCTGGAAAATGGGTTTTGAAATATTTGTTTTGCCAAGCTGTGCTCTGTGCAGATGATATCTGAACTGGAGAAATGGGCTGTCTCTGGAATACTTTTATATTAGTATTGTTCTCCTAAGTCAACACTGTTTAACTCACAATTTACAGAAATCTGCAGACCAACATGCCGATCTCTGTATAACCAACAGCCATGAAAGATGTGTCAAAAACGCTGTAGTATACAACTATATTCTTAAATATAATCAGGTTTACTCAGCAGATCTTTATGAATATTTCTAAAATCCACAAGTCTTTGTGATTGCTCCAGCAGAGCTTACTGGTTCAGTAAATATATCGTATTAGCCTAACACACATCTCTTATCTTTGAAGATGGAGATGGTAACAGAGTCTGTATGAAGCATAGAGCTATATGGAGATCATAGAGGACATTCCGAGCAGTTTTCATACCAGTTTGGTGCCCAGGGTCGGAATATAACTATTAATCTAATCTCTGCCTATCTATACGTTCTCATACAGAAGTGTCTATATGTGAATGTAAGTATAAAGGATGTCTATTGTGTGTGAACTCAGAGTCTTAGTATAGCAATATTTTTAAGCAGATTTTAAAAATCTTTAATCTTTATCTTTTATTTTATAAGCAGATAAAAACCTTCTTAAGAGAAAATTTTCTCCCTACCAGCAATATATCATGCCCATATCTAATGCTTTATTGAAATACTGATAGCCTGTTTTAAAGACCAGATATCTGTTCCCCAAACTAGTCCTGACACAGAACCTCTTTCTCTCCAAGCTACACAAAGAGCAGTGCATTTCCTTATGTGAACTACAGTTATTTTGCAGTTAATGCTGGTACAAAGCTAATTTCAATGAGATGTCAGTTGCAGCCTGCTGCACACTGATTTAAGGCAAGGAGCCTTTGGGAAAACGTAGGAGGTGATTGCCTAATTAGCTTATATCATCATGCATACATGGTACAGCTGATGGTTTCACATTGCATAGGCAATATCAAATATTATACTGCCTAAATTGGATGCCTGATGGACAATACTTCATCTTGTTGCAGTGTACCGTAGATAGTATAATACTAAGCACAAATGGCTGCATATGCTTATGCAACATATGTATATGTTGTATATTTCTGGCAGATTTCTTGCTAGTTATAAAATGTGCTCCAGAATTCTGACTCATTAAAGTGGAAAATGGTGGAAGTATGAATAAAGTTGCATCATCTTCTGCAGTAAAATGCAGGAAAAGTAGAAAAAACACTTAACTGTAGTGTTGATGAAGAAATTCGCATCATTTTATCCCTCAGTATTAGTATAGTATAGCACTCCCTAAGAGCTTTTAGTATCTTTGATAATTTTGGATTAGTGTGGCCAACAGCACTGTGGGCACTCAATAAAGTGACTTTTAATTTGTTATAAAAACTGAGAACAATATAGAGAGGGCTTTATTGTTAATGCTCTTATTCCAGCAAATTTGAGAGACGCAATGATATGACTGAACAAACTTTCTGAAAGCATTGCCATTCCTCTTAGATTTCAGCTGTGAGCTTCCATAGGCGAGGGCTATTTCCATTTCTTCCTTTCTGCTCAGAAGAATGTAATCCTCCTGCTATCGTCTAATTAGCAGGAATGTGACTCTCCACGCTGCAGGCACAGGCGCTAACACAAGTTTGAGGAGCCACTGTGTAGACATCAATGAACACTTTATTAAATTACACAGTTTCCTAAGCAGCCACGGTCTCTCAGTGCCCCAATTCTCTATGCTTTAGTGAACAGCCTCTCCTCTCTGAAGCTGTAAGGTTTTAGCCTGAGCTGAAGATACAAACTCCTGATGAGATTATGGTGAGTTTTTAGATATTTGGCACGCTTCTGTGGTTATTCTGTGTCTCCTATGAGGTTGATAGTTCACTGGCAGGTGAAAATATTGGATAGCACAGACGAGGAGATTTAGAATTTCACCTGCCCTCAAGGAAAATAATGTCTTTTCTTGTAACACTTCAGCATTATTCATTAGAATTCACCCTGTTCAGGAAACCCCTCCAGGATACAGGAAAAGAATATTAAGTCCCCAGGTTTAGCTATTCAACTGTCTCTCTGTTTTGGCCCTTGGCAACATCCAGACAGAATTTTCTGATCTTTTCATTTCTAGAAAGATCATGGTCTGTCAAAGATCGAATGGAATGAATAAAGAAAAGTAAGTGGGATATTAAAAAAAAAATTCTGTCCAAATACTCTTAAATACAAAGTATGTATTGAAGAATAATGTAGCTCTTGGGTGTACAGTGATCCATATCGCTTTACTTTCTGTGATAATTCACTTTTTTCTCCTTACTTGCTTCTTCAGAGTGGAAAACAGCATTTCAGATCTCACTGTTTGCTCCTTTTCAAAAAATATGTCACTACCCTCGTTTCCACCATAACCCTCTTCTCACGTTCTTCCAATATAGGTGCTGAAGAATTTAGTAGAACAGAATTTATAGTTTTTATAGTTTTTATAGCTTTTAGAAAAACAAAAAAAAAACCCAAAAAAAAAGAAAATATTCACAGATAAAGTACCCCTACTTTAGAGGCATCAGTTTAGTAACAAGTGAACATGGATATTTTAAAATGCTGCTGCCCTTACCCATGTTATCCTGCCAAACATAATCATGAGCAGTGGAGAAAAACAGTGGAGAAAATAATTCCCTAAGTGCATGGCATGAATTCAGGGAGAAGCAGCAAAGAGCTAAGTTCGCTCTTGAAATGACAGAATTTTGCTGACAATTGATGAGATAAATAAGATTCCAAAATATTGTGCAAGGAGGCTGAGAGGACTGGCCTGTGCTTCGCCTAATCGGGAGGGAACCAGGTGTCTGCATCATTTGATATAGGAGAGCTTGCCACACTGGCAAGCATAAGAATTTTAGTTGCTTTCAGCCCACAGCCATAAATCTACAGTTTGCTTTTGAGATGAAATCAGATAAATGAAGAAGAATGGAATTGAGTAGGTCTGGAGTGAAAATTAAAAGGAGGAAAATATGAAGGTAGCATGTACAAGAGGAGGAGAGACCTCAACAAGAAAGAGAAATAGGTGCATGAAAAAATGTGGAATTGGATTTTGCAGAAGGGAGCTGAGAAAGACCTGAAGAAATCCTCTGGACCAGAAGCCTGGATGTACCAACTGTAAGCAATTCATTCCTGAAAGCACTCTGCTCAACCTGTTCTTCATAATCTTTAGCAACATATTGTTTCAGCTGCAAACCATCCCTACAAATAGGTCTGATATTTTTTTGTCCTAGTGCTTAACCTAAAACCTTCCATGTTATGACTCAAAACAATTGCTTGTTTGTGGAGGCCATGGGGAGTAATTTCTTTTGCAACAGCATTGCTGCATTTTCCATCTTTTTCTTTTCTACCTCTGGACTAGAAAAATAGGATTATTTGGTCATCCTTCAGAAAGGACTTTTATTTTCCTCTCAGTATTTTGTTACTGACCTGAATTTCTGATTATTTACATCTTGATACTTTGATGTTCAAACCTGGACACAGCATTTATATCCTGTTTCTTAAGAAAGATACTCTTGTTCACGGATCTTGTACACATATCATCTTGCTCATTCTTTACCTTCACATAAGTTATGTTTTGTGTTTTAAAAGATGAGTGATAAAATAATACACGATGTTGAGAATACTAGCATACTCTCATTTTTTCATACAACATACCCTCATTCCTCAATTAATTTCGCTGGAACTTGTTGAACAGTTTCTTACTACTGAGTTAATTTTATTAGCTAAATGTAGTCTTTATTTATTTAAATCTTATATATTCCAGAAAATTAGTCTTTTAGAAACATTTTAAATTCAAGTTCTGTCTTTTTGCTATTTATATATGTAATAAATTACTTCTTCATCCAAGCTATACAGAAAAACATTGAACAGGTAGAAAGATCTATGGAACTTCACTCAACCTACCTGTTGTAAAAGAACGAGACGCTGAACAAAATTGTACCCCAACAGGTGTTCAGGAGAACAGGATGCAGTAAGGAATGAAATGTTACAAGGATCAGATAAGGAACAGAAGTGAAGGAGACTTAATTCACTTTTCATGTCCACAAGTCATCATTTCACAAAGCTACTACTACTTTCTCACTGTTGAATGCATAACTTCTCTCCTAAACTTTTAGGAACAAAGATAAATTTGGATGTCAATGTGTAAATGATGAATTGCTGTTATAATGTTTTGCAGTTAATATCTTGTTTGGAAAAATTAATGCAGCATATATAGAGAACTAAGAATTATTATTGGGTGTACAAATTAATTAATTAAGAAAAAAGCAATAGTCAAAATCTTTATGCAAGAAAACTTACTCCTGTCTACTTCCTTTTCTTTAGTGCTCTGCCTCTCCTGTCAATGCCTCACTGTGTCTGTCCTAAGACAGACAATTTTAGCCTCCAGCAGGAAGGAGGAGGGAAAGGTTAGGATGAGCTGTCAGTATCCAAAGAACTTTTCAGGCAGGAGTACAATGTTCTCCGTAGGAGTTTCTTCCTCTTCTGTGCTTGGAGAAGCAGGCCAGTAATCTTTCTTCCTCCTCCATCCCGATGTCTGCTTAGCATTATTTATATTTATAACATACGTTTCTGTAATTCCCCACATCCCTCTTATGAAACATAAGTTAGATTTACTTAGTTTAGTATCAAAACTGGAATTTTCATTTCAAGTTTCTAAGTGAATCATGGATTTCAGGACTTCATAAAGAAGTTGAATCCTAAAGTTCAAAGGTATAGGTGACTCCTTTGCAAACTCATTTTACAATTTAATAACTGCAAGTGTGGTCACTGCACTGTATAAGTGTTCTGCTGTAGGCTACAAAATGAGCAGTTTATTGACAATTTGTCAATTATCTTCGTAGTCAGAACTGAGCAATTACATTGTGAATGGCTGTAGGCAACTTCATTGGGATATAATAGATAAAACCAGGAACATAAATCTGTAATACAAGAATGATAAGATTAGAGCTCACTAAGAACTGATCATATGAAAGAACTTATTTGTTTGCTTCAAGCACTCAAAAAAAACCTTTATAAAAGTATCTGTTTTTTTTTTTTTCTCCTTAAGTAATGAGTTCCATAAAAGGGAAATATTTTTTTGTGTTTTGAGAAAGACTCCTTTGTACAGATGTCTGCTTCAAATACTATGTGCTTCATCATACTATGCTCTAGAGCATTAAAATTTTCTTCCCTGTTCTAGTAAGAATATGGTAAAAAGTTAAAACTAAGTTATCTAAGAGCTTGAGGCGCTTCTGAAGATGATGGAGAAATGAAGCATTTTCACACTTAGCTACCTTCTTAGCTTATTAAACAGATCAGATTAATTCAAAATCAGGACATATTTTGGAATTTGTTCATGACTGTTTAAGTTGAAAGTCAGATCTGAAATGGAAAGAGCTGAGGAGCTGACCACGTTGTCCGTTGAAATGAGGAAATCGAAATGGTAGCAGATAGATGTTAGACCAGTGTGAAAGTGGGACTAGAGCCTGTGGTGCCGATTCCACACTGGAGGCTGGGGAGAGGCTCAAGGGACTGGGGAAATGGAGCAGAAAATAACAAATGTTTCTCACTGTGGCTTTGTGGAGATAGTGCTATTGATGTCAGAGGCATCACACTGCTTCAGCTCATGAACAGAACGAAAACTGAACGTACTCCATCACTTTCTGTAGTAGAATAAGGATTGTTCTCATTGTAAAAAACCAATATAATTTAATCTAATTTGTTGCAAAGCCTTTTCTGTTCAGAAAATATCTTCTCCTTGGACTTCAGAAATACAGTAGCAAAATAAACAAAAACATGACTAGTTAATGGCACTCAGTTAAAACAGCAGTGGAGATGATAGGATAGTGCACAAATAGCTTGAAGGTAATTGAAAAGTTTCATATTTAAAATTTAGTTCATGTTTGACCAAGCGAAAATGTCTTAACAATTTGTCTTGAATGAAAATCCAGGTTAGCAGCTATTCCATGTAAGCTTCTTGGCTGGACTTGCTAGTTGTCACAGGAAAGACATCAATTTTAGAAAACTTCTGCATTAAAATATATATATTATATATATTTTTTTTATCTCTCGTGTGATTTTTAATTTTAATTTAATTCTACTGATTTCTAAGGGTAATTGAACATCATTAGGCAGACAAAAAGAGGAAATAGTTTAGGAAATAGCTTTCTAAAAAAAATAAAGAACGGCTAAGAGCAAAAACCGTACATAAGAGTGATAAGATATAACTTATACTAGATCGACTAAAGGTATTAATGGGCTGTCTTATGTATCTGTTACATCTCATGGAGTTCAGATGCTCTGAAGTATGTTTCAGCGTTAGTACAGTCACTGATGTGGGTTTTGATATCAAGTATTAGTTATTTTCATGGCTGGAGAAAGCAAAATACAGTATTTTTAATATTTTGAGAAGATTACATTTAGAGTCATATGAATACAATCAGGGTTGCATTAATATTCTCTCCCCTAAATTCTGAGAGAAAATTAATCTGTGGAAAATGTGTGCTTGTTTCTAAATTGTTAGCTGAATGTTAATGATAAAGTGATTAATAGCTTCAGTGAAGGTTATTCTAACTGGTAATTCTGATTCCTGTTTCATACTGAAAATTATTCAAAAAAATCGTAAAAAAAGAATAAAAAGGCCAACAAACCAAAAAAAAATTTGTGTGAGAGAAGGATGTTCCTCTGTAATGGATTTAATTTTATTTAGAAGAGTATTACACACAAATATAGAATCTTAAGTTTTATAGGTTACAGAAAGATTGAAGGATTTTTATTTGTTTCTATTATTTTTTGGGAAAAAGTGGGGATGTGATCCTGTGGAGAAAGAAGCAGCTGATTTCACAGAACCTTTTCTAAGATTTTTTTTTTTAAAAAAATCACTAGAATTTAGGTATTCTTACCTTTCTGGGGAATTAAAAAAGAAACGATAAATTTTCTTCCTTTATTCCTATCTCCTTGTTCTAGACCTGCAGCATATCACAAAACCCAATTTTGGTATTACAGAGTGGATGCTTCTCTCTGTTTTCTGCTCTATTATATACTGAAAAGTTTCCTTCATCTTCCTTCAGACATTTTTTATTATTTTGTTTTCTCTTTAATGTCTTTTTGGGTATATGATCCTTTTACTGCAACGTAGTTTGCTAGCTTTTTTTTAAATATAAATGTTATCACTTCAGCGTAGCTGAATATCAAATGCATTACATTTATGATAGTAAGCTGAACTCCAGTTGAGGTCTCTAAGAGGAGTAAAAGACCTTGCTAGTGTGAGCATCCATTAAGCAAGCTGGCTTGCTTGCCAAGTCTGTGTACATTAGCTACTTTTGTAACTTTAACAAATTTCATCTGAGCTTTTATTCCGCTGACCTAATTTAACAAGAAGGAAATTCAATAACAACCCCTAATACTGAAACATTATTTCCCAAGAGGAATTTAACAGTGCTTCTACATCAAATAATAATGTGTGAATAGGGGAATATATGTGCACCAATGACAACAGGAAAGTTAGGGGAAAAAAAAAAAAAGGAAAGGAGAACCAAAAAAAGAAAATTTTGTATCTTCTTTTTAAACAAAACAGTAGCTGTATAATTTTTATGGAAACTAGCTTTGAAATATGTATTATCTTTGAGAATAAATATTTTTAAATGTCTGAGAGTAAATCACAGTTGGGGCGCTCTGTATCTTTGGTTCAAAAGAACATAATTGTTTGTTATAGACAAGATTCAAGGAATATAGGGAAGATCGCATTCCACCTTAAAAGCTGAGGTTTTATCCCAAACTTTTCTAATCAACAATGGCTTTTGTTGGAAACATCTTGAGAAGCAAGCCAATTGCAAATCCCAAACAAAGAATCTATGAAAGTTTTACATAGCTCTGCTTTGAATAATCAGAAATAAATAAGATGGTAGTAAACAATGGTGTGATGTTAGTGAGGTTGGAAAGTTGTTGGACACAATCTTACTGTGCTGTGGCAAAGAGTAAAGATGAGAAAATCACGCCAAATACACAACTAAATTTTCCCTTTAAAGATGAAACAAGTAAGAAAACTTCTGTACTATCTTTACTTTATAGATGTTTCATATGTAACATATACAGCACAAGCTTCCTTGTGTCTCTGCGTACAATCCACTAGATTTGTGACTGAAGGATCTCTTTCAGGAAAATGTAGTTTCGTATACTCACACCTTTATATATTTAGCATACCTGACTATACTTATTCTGAGCTCCTTATAGTCTGCTCTATATTCAGAATGGGGCTATTTGTAATAACCCTATTATAATTTTTGATGATTTATATTTATTGTTAAAATAACAATGGAATGCTTTGGAATTTTTGATTGGTGATTTGACTGTTTAAAGCTTTTATTGTTGCTTTTTTCCCTCCTGGTTTGGATATTCAAATCAAAAGAAAATCTCTGAAGATGTACTTTTAAACCTTTGAAAAGATTCCAACAAATGTTTCAAATCAAAGCAAAAGATGGAATGGAAACAGTGTGTGTGTGTGGTGGATGCCAAGTAGAAATATAAGAAGAAACTGTCTGAATCAGTCTTGCTGAAACACAGACTTTCAACAGTTCTATTAGAAAGAGGAAAATCAAACACAAATAAAGGAGAGAGAAAAACACAGATGAGTTTTATGCTCCCCATGTTGAGATGCACTTAAGTATTCTGCAAAACTAAATCTATTTAGGGTACAATACAGGCCTCTTTTAATAAATACTTTCTTCATTTTGAAGCTGGCTTTGCATCAATCCATACTGCTAGAACACCATCTCAAGAAGTATTTCTATTTAAAAATTTGCTTCTTGTCATGTTGTATTTCTTCTGATGCATATGATTTTCTCTTTTGCCTTTTAAAATACCCCAGAGATGCTAAAACTGGGGCTTTACCATTTCCTTATTTCTAGCATTGCTTAGTGTTGGCCTTTCAGGCCTCTTGATATTAAGATTACTAAAACACTGGATCTCTTGTAAATCAAATCAGGTGGAAAACATTTGAAGTAAAGTCTGGAGTATTTAATGTGCAAGTTTTACCAGTATTAGTCTATATAAAGAATCCTCTTAGACCCTCCTATATCAAAAGATTTTAATGGAAAAATAGATGGTCATCTCAGTGCATTTTTACTCTTTCTTTTGAAAGTATTTTGAAATTATTAAAGTATTTTGAAAACAGCTATCTAACATTTGGAATGGTCTCATTAGCTCAAGTTTTCAAGATAACCTTTATATTCATAATCAAGTTGCTTTCTATGTCAGAAAATTTTGCAGCTGCAGTGCACAGTAGGAGGGGAAGCATTTCAACTTAGACTGTCTCTTTTCTGTTTGCTTTCAGGGTTTGGTTACTATGTACAGATCAGAGATGAATTGCTGGAAGCTGCTTGGCTGCATCAGCAACTAGAGACATAAGAAAGCAAGTGAAGAGAAACAGAACTGTTGACTCCATCACTGCCTGGCTCGGGGAAACTCAGCTGTGGGGAGCTATGACAGTGAGGCGAGTCCTGCTACTTCTGCTGCTCTGGATGTGGCTGCCGCATCCCTGCTGTACAGAAATGTTCTTCAGAAGGACTCCTGAGCTCAGACCCAGAAGCTTTGTGGGACGCACATCAGGGAGCGATGGAAAAGCGCTTCACCGCCAGAAGCGAGGATGGATGTGGAACCAGTTTTTCCTTCTTGAGGAATACACAGGATCTGATTATCAGTATGTAGGCAAGGTAGGTAAAGATTAAGGTTTGTAATTTTTCTATTATTTTCAAGTTTACTTGTCATGCTACAGAGCTCCCATTTCTACATTTTATCGTCATGCATGAGAAATAGATTTCCGGAAATAGTTATACTATACAACAATTGGTTACGCTTCTTTTGTTAGCGTTAGAACCTCCAAAAGTAGTAAGAATGAAGTTTGCTAGCTCAAGTAATTCACTAGTACTTGAATGAAATAGAATGCAGATATTTTACATTTTTTTGTTTGTTTGTTTAGGGTTTTTTTTTTCTACCAGCAGCCCCCTCAATCTTCCTATTGTATCAGAATAAAGTGTTTTGAAATTTATTATCAAATCTTTTTGAACTGTTTCTGTCTGAGTATTTTGTATATTTCAACATGTAGGAGTGTTGCAAACTCTCCTAGAATTTCAATAAAGAAAAAGTGAACTGAGAACTTCATTAAGAACCATATGATAGAAAACAGATGTTCAAGAAATGAAATTCAAGATAAGACATCAGAAATGCTCATATGACTGCATAGTACCCTGGACACCTATGATCTGGATGTATGCTTAAAATCATTTTCAGTCAGTTCTTACATTTTGTTAGGAAACTTCCTCCAGAAATTGTCTAGTCCAACTGCCCTTCTGAAAGCAGGATCAGCTACAGCAGGTTGCTCATGGCTGTGTGCAGGCCAGCTTTAGGTATCTCCAAGGACAGGGACTCCAAAATCTCTCTGGACAATCTGTTCCAGCATTCAACTACTCTCAAAGCTGGGTGGAAACAAAATAAAAAAAAGAAAAGGGGGAGAAAGAGAGAGAGGGGGAGAGGCGGAGAGGGGGAGAAGGAAGAAAGAAAGAGAGAAGGAGAAAGAAAAGTTTAAGCATTTAAATGAAAATTCCTGTACGTCAATTTGTGTCTTACACTTTCTAGTCAGGTACTTGCACACATTGACAAGGTCCCACTGAGCCTTCTCTTGTCCAGGCAGATGAATCTCAGCGCTCTCAGTTCTCTCATATAAGAAACACTCAGTACAGGTCAGAATAATGGATAAAGAAAGATGACTTTGCTGACAACATAAGATGCGTCTCTGAAAGCAAATATTACGTCATTGGTATTTGGGAGTATATTGTTCCTCAATATCTGAGGAAATAAACAGGTTTGCATGATAGTTAAAATTCAAGTATTTTAGTCTCCTTCAGAAGAGGAGCAAAAAAAAAAAAAAAAAGTCTCTAATCTTAAAATTAACCCAAGGATCTAAAATTGCCCTGTAGTCAATTCCTTTCAGATCTGGGCAAAATATAGAAAACATGTGAAATTAACAGGATGAGGAGCTTTGCACTCAAAATCTTTTTCCTTCAAAAAGGGAAAGACTTCGTATGTGGAACTAAGAATTTAATGTTACTATAATTAATATTTTAGCAGTCTAATAGACTGAATTCTCAAATTTTTAAGGAGCAAAAAATCATTAATAATGAAACTTGTGTTAAAATTTATGCCCTTTGGCATGATATAGTCAACATCTGATTTCCCCAAGAAAGACTAGGGGAGCAGCAGAAGTCATGTCTATGAGAAGGTTTCCTCACTCTACCTCTTTGCCAGATGTAAGCAAAATGAAGCCAAGGGAAGCTCAAACCAGTCCTGATATCTTTGACTGTCAGGTCAGTCCAAAGCCTGTCAGTGGCCTGCCAAGCAGCAAGAAAAGAAGATTAAAGGGATGTAAGGGAGGAAGAATTGAATTCAGAAAAAAAAAAAAAAAGTGAAGACAGGGAAAAAAAATTAAAAAAGATAAGTGTGAGAGCAAGGCAGAAGACAATAGACTAAGTTGCTAGACAAAGAGAGAATTTAAAGTAAACAAGCTGGGAGTAGCAGAAGGGAGTAGCAGAAACTCTTCAGTAAAAGTAGAGAAAATCAATCAAAGTCAGAGGAAATTATCTGAATATCCATAGACCTGTTCAAAATTTCTGGGTGGTTCTTTTTGTGTGGTTTTCTTCAAACTTGAGTGTTTGGATAGGTGAAATAAAATGCAACTTTTCAGTTAGTTTCCCTGTTATAAGCGCGGATCTAATGCTTGTAAGTATAGTGTTCAGAAGAAGCATAAAATAGAAATAAATTATTCATTCTAGTGACTAGAAAAGAATATTTTTCAAGATGAGGCTGAAAATAAGGACTCAGAACAATTTTATAAAACTTAAAATAATAGATGACATACGTCAGTGAAACGATCAACAGAAAATCAAAACTGAGATTCTAGATACTTTTGGATTTATCTGCTTGCTTGCAGAGTTTATGTGTGTATTTGTTTTTAAGTTTCTTATCTTGCATTTTTATATCTGTCAAGAGAAGCCAAAAACTGTTGGCTCACATTGGCCAAAAACTCACATTGGCCAAAACCTCACATTTTTCTTGAAAACAGTGTCTACAGTTCAGCATACAATTTGTATGTTCATTTATTCTCTGTTTGGGTCAGTTTCACAAGATCCTACTGAAATAATATGATAGCAATGTATAGCAGTAGGCTCAGTGAATAAATAGGATACTTTCTTCAGTAACAGCTGGAGAGTTTCTTGTTTAAGTCAACCTTATGCTAAAATGTCTCAACACCCAAATAGTTATTAATGGCCTCTGAGCATTCATGGATTACTTCAGGGCAATATTATTATTATAAGAAAGAGGCACACTTGGCCTTTCCTTTGTGCAATATACAGCTTTCTGAGGATGGAAATCAAGCTACAAAATAACATAATGACTATCTTCTGTATATAGAATCTGTGCTGACATTATATTATTAAATAATATTTATAATGGCAGTTTATAATAAAATTTGAAGCCATGAAGAGCGTCATTAAACCAGACCTATGTATGTATGACACAAGATACTGAGCTATATTTTAAAAAATATACCAGGAAACAGTAATTCTGGGAAAAGCTACCTTTCAGAACTCCAGTTAAACAATACACCGAAGTTCAAAATCGAAATGAAGCTTAAAACTCAGGTATGCCATATTATTCAGATTTGATTTTGGAATTACAGTTAATGCTTCCTTTCTGTTTTAACTTCATATGTATATATACTCTATTCTTCGTATGCTGAAGGCCATTTCATATATTTTCTCTCTTTTTGTTAGTATCTAGCTTCAAGGACCATTTGTTAATTTTTAAAAAAAGGTCGTGCAATTGCAAGACATGACTCATTTTTGAGTTGTGTTCTGGAAAATTGAGTTTATCCTGAATATATTCAGAGAAAATTCTATAATAGAGTAGTATTCTTACATTTAACAGAAAAACGTTAATAGTTGTCACAAAGTATTCTGTACTAGTACAGTGTACCAACAATTTATTAATTTATAGTCATTCACAAATGGATCTTATGTTGAAGTTTATTTTCTTTCCTTTTTATATCCCCATTACCAATTGCTTTGTTCTTGTAGATACTTTTTCTACTTTGATGAGATGATGACTTTTTCAAACAATTTCTCATTGAAGTAACTTAGTAGTCCTATAGTATAAAGGATCAATTGTAATGAATTTTTTAGAACACTTTCAGAGCACATCCAGAGGCTGGAGTTGTTACTTAAACTGCAGCTTTTTAGCATCTCAAAAGACCATTTATCATACAGTATAAAATAATAAGTATATACTTAATAAGTAAAATAATAAGTAATATAAAGACAGTATTCTTAGTTGCAAATATTTTTCATTTAGAATGTAGTTGTTTATCTGTAAATTCATATGTAACCTTGGAACTCTTCCTGGCAAGGATTATTCTGGACGTATTCCTAACCACATACTTCTAAATCCATCCTTTACTTTCGATGATCAGAATCAACCTCACTTAATTTCTGTCAGTCTGAGGCTTTCAACAGACACAGACTTCTGAGGAAAGGACTTGGGTTTTGGGAATCATAGAATCATTAAGGTTGGAAGGGACCTTTAGAGATCATCTAGTCCAACCACCCTGCACGTGCAGGGTCACCTAGAGCACGTGGCAGAGGGTGACATCCAAGCAGCTTTGGAAGATCTCTAGATAAGGAGACTCCACAACCTCCAGTGGCAATCTGTTCCAGCACTCTGTCACTATCATTGTTAAGTAATTTTTCATTCAGCTCCTGTGGAACTTTCAATGCTTCAGTTTGTGGCCATTTCCTCTTGTTCTATTGCTGGCCACCACTGAAAAGAGGTGCTGAAAAGGCCACTGCTGCCTCATAGTCAACTTATCATCCACCATGATACCCAGGTCCTTCCCTGCAGACCTGGTCTGTAGAAGGTCAATCCTCAGCCTCTGCTAGTGTCTGGGGTTATTCCTCCTCAGATGCAGAATCTTGCACTTGCCCTTGTTGAACTTCATGGAGTTTCTCACCGCCCAGTTGTCCATCACTGCTCAGTTGTCCAAAATGGCTGTACATTTCCAAGAGCAAATAGCTTGTAGCCCATCTTTCTCTTCTTTTTGTAACTGTGTGAATATTGGTGCTGTGGGCAACTGGATATGATGCACCACAGAAGAGTTACCTGAAGGAGCTTCCTGAGTGTTTAACTGAGTAAGGTCTGAAAGGTAGCCTTCCCAAAAGTGATATTGGCTTTAGACACCTCAGAAAGAGTGGAGTGACTAACAAAAGTGTGATTGGGGCCCTGGGCATCTATTTATTTGTAAGATGTTAAGTAAGGAAGTCTCTGATGTTCCTTGTACTTTAGTTTAATTGACCTTTATTGGAATTAAATATTCTCTTCTGTCAAGTTTATAGTATTGCTTCACAGTTTTGTAGTCCAATGAGATGTAATTATCACAGAATATGACACCATGACACAGATGAAAAGATAAGAGTTTTCCTGAAAGTCTATATTTATTGATATAAAAGAATAAAATTTGACCAAGATTTAAAGTATGTAGATTTTCCATTGCTGATGAAGCAACAAATTTTGAGAAAAGAATAGGTTAAGCAATTCCTAAAAGGATTATGTTTTTCTTTAAGGCAGTAGACTCAATAGGACTATCCAGTCAGAACTACTGAGCTCTGTAGCATATATTTAATAAAAGGCACTTTGCGACATACTGGTAGTTGCTGTTTGTAAGTCAGGTGTGTGAGGAGGTTGAGCAAAGTTTTGGGCTAGAGTCTGAAAGAAAGTAGGAAATATACATATGTATATGCACTATGATGACAAAACCAACCCAAAGGATGAAAAGGTAGCCTACTCATCAGTGGCTCAGTTCAAATACTAGCTTCGCAGAGAAAATTTGGTTCTGCAGAACTGAAAGGAAGAGTGGCCTGTTTTTTAACAGGATGCACTGTATGGCCTGAATGCAAGGGAACTACTCAGAACATGCCAGTGAGAGTATGGACACTGCTAGGATAAAGCTGCCAGGTCGTTGTACAAATCTATTTGTAATCAAATAATATATCTTCTTAACCAACTGGTGTGATGCGAGGGGAAGCAGCATAGTTTGATGTGCTCTGGGTCAAGGATTATATCTGGATTGTATCACATTGTCCCTGTAATTAAATAGATAAATAATTGCTATGCTGTCTGCATCAGTTGATGGTTCTAGGGTCACACCATGGATGTAGGCAGCAAATACCAGATGACTCTGCATCAAATTGCAAATATGTCCCATTCAACAATTTGAATCATGGCACCACAAGAAAAAAAACATTCTTCATGTTTGCATGTCTCCAGGTTCAGAAGCAAGACAAACTTGCACCAAAAGAATTCTAGGATAGTAAGTTGCTTAGGTAGACACACCTATTGTGAACGTGCGTGTAGAAAAATGCTTGGAGTTTAGCAGGATGCTCAGTATAGGACCTTTTCCATGTCTATGTGAAAAGTTTCATACAAAGTTTGCATAATTTGAAAGTCATGATAACTGGAAGAGTTACAGTGAATAAAATGGGGCATCATCTCTAACAGTGCAGGATTTTATTTGCTCAGCTTTCAGGCAAATATTAGTTAGATAGTCTGTCCTTATTTCTCCTTGGCCTCTGTGGAACCGAAACTGTTAGAGAATTTGACACTGTTGGTGGCCTTTAATTGGAACTGTGGAATACTGGAAGTAGTAATAGGCTGTAAAAACAGAGGGTGGTCTTTTGGGAGAAAGTTAGATTTTGTGCTTGGTTTTAAACATTGTTCTCGCTTTAAAAAAACACATGCTGTTTCTGTTATGAGGGGCACCATAGAGGAAACTGCTTGTTGAAGTAGGTCTTCAAACATTGAATTGTACTGAAGAGACTCATTAATCCATTAATATTTGAGCACAGATTTCTAGTTTTCTTTTTCTTTCTTTCTTTTTTTTTTTCTTTCCTGATTGAAAAGTGTCTCTACTGGGCATTTAAGAAATTTCAGTTTCAAACAAAATTTTGAAATAACACTACTGTATCTTCAAATTCTATTAGTTATCGTATATCAATGGTTCTTACTGTCTTTGAATTTATGAAACATGTGGTAGAGTATAATATAGTTAGTTCATATATATATATATATGATTAGTTATTTGCTATTTCCTTTTACATATATCAACAGACCCTAATATTGTAGAATCATGTATTATGCTATTAATAAAGCTCATTATAATCTCCTGTGAATGTTTCACAAGAAACACTTTCAAAACAATATTCATTTTGGTTCATGAAATGCTACTTCCAGTTGATTGCTTTTGTGTACTTTCCATCTGCAAACACATTTTGACTCTATTTAGCAACTATTATAAATATGGGTCTAGACTTCTAGACTTCTAGACTTCTTATGCTTCTAGGACTAGAAGCATAATTTTCCATTTCTTCTTTTCCTGTCAAGCCACTGGAAGCTGAAAGTATTGGTCTTAAGTGTATACTACAAGGTACAATGGTGAATTCTAACCACTGGAAAAATATGAGTGGTTTCAGTGAAAATAATGCTAAGTTTGATGTAAGAATGCGAAAGATTACTTGACTCCATATTCTCTTCTTACACACTGCTATCTGAGTGCAGGCCATTTATAAATGTACTTTTTTTAAAGGCAAATAAAAGCAGATGCATCATGAGCGTAATACAGAATCAGAATCTGGATCTCATACTGCACTGTATCACAGTCACTGCACTATCCAATGATAGATTTTTTTGTGTTACTGTGTATCTTTTTAGGGAACACACTGTAATTTATAGATAAGATGAACTTTGAAGACAGGAGATGCCTCTAAAAAAGTATAGACAGTAAAAGAGATAACCAGCCTTGTGCAATTACAGTGTGCAGTAGTGTTGATCAGTTATCAGGAAGATTTGGAGGGGAGATAATCTAAGCTTTGGGCATCCTTCTATCAGGTGTACAGTCATCAGTAAGATCCATATTATTGTCTTCATGCAGGAGAATTACAGCCCTCTTGGGTGATTTCCAAACTCAGAGCTTGCACATCATTATGCATTGCATATAAAATGGTATCATGCTTCAAAGTAGTATAAGAATCAGGGAAATAGATGGGCCTGGACTTCCCAATTCCTTTCAGTCTAATTTCTCTTTCAATTTTAAAATTATATTTGCTTGTCAAAGAAAGATATTCCACTAAGGAAAGAACTGATTAAACTGAGATGATTTGTATTCAGAGTCATAGCTGAGGAAAAGTAGAACCCACTTCATCACAGTGCATCCATTCACTGGAGGAATTAAAAAGTATAATAGAAAAGGGAGCTTTAGAAATGTTTGACCTACGCCTTGTTTGAAATGATAAATGTATAAATAGCCAAGTTTCAACAGCAACTGAAAGGTGGATGCTTAAGGGGCTTTTGCTTTTCTGTTCTTTTCTTAAAAAACAAAAAAAAAAAAAAAATCAGATGCAGATGACCTTTCAAATATCCTATATAAAGAGATAACAAGGAAAAGCCAGAAGTAATACTAAGGGAAAATTGATGACTTGCAACTAAATACCCATGAGGTAGACAGTTCTAAGAAGTTAAAAGTTGATGTTTACCCTTTTAAAATGTCTTCTTTCTGGAAGCCTTGCCCTACATTTTTAAGTGTTTTTATCTATAGAGATAATTAAAAACATGCTGAACACAAAAGGCTGTGATAGCAAGTTTTATCAGAGCCCCCCCAATGCCTTCTGTTTTGAGGTACTATGTAGTTATAAAATCCATGTGTTGGTATATCGATAGTCCATGGTGAACAAAGTACCTTTTTTTTCCCCTTAAGAGTAAAGAAACATCCCCTCAGTCCTTTTCCTGTAAATTTCTCACACCGTATTATTTATGTTTACCAAATCTTTTCACAACTCTGTGTTTGAGCATGGGAGACTGTTGTCATCTGTTTTGACTATATTTTGGTCTGTAGCACTTTTTAACACATGACCCTCACCCAGTTGAGGCTCTTAATGTTTGAGAACAAAAGTCTCACTTTGTCGTGTCAAAGAGTAGATTTCTCTCCATTCCATCAGCCTGGAATCTGGGCTGAGGTGAAATGTACCTGACATGTCTGTGAACATCTAATTGCTTAGAAAGGCATTAATGTGTAATTAAGTGGCTTGGCCTGTTAAAAGGCGTATCTAACATGCATGCAAACATCAAAGTGGAAAAGATGAGTCCTGGGATGTTCTTGATATCACAATATTGAACCCTATGTTGTTGAAGCAAATAATTGTAGTCAAGAAATATAACTGTCTGAACTGTAATACAAAACGTTAATCTTTGTGAGAAAGAAGGGAAGTTAAATATTCTTCTAAGAAGATGTAAAAATTAAACATTGAACTTCAGTGCTCCATCACAATTCTCTCATTCCCTTATTCATCTTTTCCGAATTGTAAAGAAGTCATGCTTCTTCAAACTGGCCTACACGGATACTCTACACCTTGGTCTACAGTGTAGATTACATTGGCTGCCTGGATTTACAATGCAAACACAGAGGCCTATACAGAATTAGCTTTTCTTGAATAATTTCTGTAGAGGCAGAAAGATGTATGCTCTCTTGCTGTTATTATTATTAAGTTAACAAGGCTGGAAATAGTGATTAGGCTTTATGCTTTGGAATATTTCAAGCTAAAACTGTAGTAGCTGAACCACTGCTTTGCAGAAGTTGGCATGGTTACCATTCAGAGTAGTTGTTAAAGTGAGTTACATGATACAGGAGGGATCATGTAATTCTCTCTCTTCCTCATCCTAAAGCACTGCGTAAAATTTAGAAATTTTGTTTTATGTAAATGCTTTTTGGAGTTTTCTTCCTAAAATGGTTTAATTGGTTTTGTAATTATATGCTATTTAGAAGGGCATATGCTAGAATAGAGTGATTAGAAGAATACATTATATCGGATACATAGAGACATAAAGTTGCATAGAGTTTTCTTCTTTCTAAGAACTCTGTCTTCCAATGATACCTGTGCCCAATAAGAACTGTGCATATCCTTTCCTCGGGTATGACGTTTGAGGTAGAATATGCCTAATTTAAAATATCTAAGTATCTAGATTTATATTTGCTTTTGGTTTGAGAATCCATTGCAAATGGAACTGTCAGGAAATACGATTCACTGAGCAAAATTCTTTTTCTTTTCTACTCATAAAATGAGTATTTTGAGCACCCATAATAGTGTGATTCCAGAAGTTCTGAATTGCTATTTTGGACCCAATATCAAAATTAACAACTGTTACTACCTAGGCAATGATACTTATAACTATCTAGTTATTTCAGCTGAATGCATTTTGGCACAGTGAGAAAACTGAAGAATGTAATTTTGTAGGATATTGCAAAGGAAATGGAAACGTTCTAATGATTTCTCTTATATATATTTAAAGAGTGGGAATTTAAGAAAACATCATGAAAAAAGTCATTTTTAGAAAGAAAGCAAAAAGGTTGGTTAGAGTTATGCAGTGCTTCAGACTAAGTTATTAGAATTCAGAAAAGCTTTTAATGAAGTGCAGTTAAATAAGAAATGCTAAATTTAAGTGACATATAGAGTACACTGAGCAGCAGAGGAGGCCAAATGTATACAAGTTAGCAGATAAATCGCATGATAAAATAGCAGATAAAAGCATGTATGAGGGGAAGGAATCAGGAAAGATCAAGGCTTTGTTAAAGTCTTATTAATTTTTTTCTAGAAAAAATTCACATCTTTTGTTCTGCAAAACTGTCTGTTGCTTATGTTGCTACTGTGCTGTGTTGCTATGTTTGCCTACGGTGATACATACCTGAGAATACCATTGCCATAAAAAACTCCTGATATAATTTGGAAATATCTTAGCAACCAGCAGGATGTCTTAGACAGACCACTCACTCAGTCGGGAGTGGCATGTTTGCTAGGAAAATTCAAGTAAAATAGATTTAATGGCTAGACTTGAAGACTATAGTAAGTATGGGATTAAGAGAGCTTATTATGTGAGAATAATTGCAAGGCTTTCAATAGTGCTGATGTGTTTGTGAGGAAGCAGGAACAATGTGGTATAGCAAACATTGAGGGGGCAAGATGTACTATTTCAAGTGTCTTGCAATGCTCCATATCATAGAAGAGGATTATGATTTTTTTAAAAAAAAATACCGTGTAGAATTTTTTTATTGCAAAACAAAAGAAAGCAGGAGCTAAAAGTGCACAGAGCAAGAAGAACCAAATCTTCATGAAGCTTGGCCTAACNAAAAAAAAAAAAAAAAAAAAAAAGGCAAAAACTCTCTGAACTCTCTGAAATTTCACAAAGAAGATAAAGAATGGTGATTTTTAGACAAATGATAAAGCAGTAATTTATGCTGATGGTGGGTTGTGTGATTTTTTTTTTTTTTTTTTTCCCCCTGAAAATACAGTATACCTGATATGCAAATAGCATAGAGGCTTTATGGAAGTTTTGACTTGGTCTATCAACCAGCAACCACAGTTCACACAATTTTTAATCAGTGATGTAGTACATTGGATACATTGCTGAAAACAGCAATTAGGACTTAAAGGAAAAGTAATTAATATGGAGGATAGTTAAATTTCCTTGTGCAAATGTACTTCATGGTTTAAATTATGTCTTCTGTACTTAATTTTTGGTATATCTTTGGGATTTTTCTTACATATTTTTCTCTAGAATAACAGATTTTTTTTTTTAACTTAAAGAAATGAAGGATTTAACCTTGATGGGAAAGGGCAAATAAAATATGAGTTAAATGTAAAGATTATGTATATACTACCTCTTCTCAAAAATATAGCACCTATACTTTGAATATCACTGTGGGATTACAAAATATCAATATATACCTGTTGAATGAGTAACTCAATTGACCTCACTGGGATTCAAAATGAATCTTGATCTAAGTCATATAAGTAAGTTATTCATTTTTTGAAAACTTATTAAATTTAGCCTCAGTTCACATTCAGCAATATTTTCTTGAGGCAAAAAGAAGCTTATGAAATATATGGCTGTTTCTTCTCTCTCCTCCTCCTCCCTTCTCCCTTTTCTGAGTATTAAATTTAAGCGCACTACTGTATTATCATGGATAGCATTGATTTGGAGATGATTAAAATCTTCTTTTAATGTTTCCTATTCCTTAACTCTGATATATACCCTCCTTTTTAAATGACCGTTGCCACATCTTGTTTGGCATACTCTGTCACTCAATTCTCTGTGGCATGTTTGTCGTTCCACATAATTATACCTGCTCTGAAGATGCATATGCATTTATCTCTAGACTATTCATAAGAAGAAAATGAACACAATAGCGGCAGAAGATGTTAGTTCGTAATGTTTTACATATTGCAGTGATTTTATTTGGAAACAAAGGCAATATTATTTAATGTGTTTTTATATAGCCACCAGCAATAGGAAAAAGGAAATAAGCAACACTGATGTTAATGGTGTTTTTTCTGCATTTGTTTCAAAGGAAAATAATTTAATGCTGTTTATGTACAATGCAAATTGTGTATTAAGATATATAAAAATTTAATGATGCTTTAATGGCTATTTGGTTAATGCCTAAACTCCTTTAGGAAGCCATATGTTAGGAAGATATAATAAAAACATTCTTGTTATCAAAAAATTACCTAAAATTACTTCTTAATTACCTCTTTGATTGTTTTTATTAAAGTACAGGGCATGAGGATTAATGGTGTTTTTTTTTTCTTAAAAAAAAAAAGCAAACAAATAGACAAAACAGAAGAAATAAATGAAATAAATACAAAAATCTCAAAAACAAAAAGCTCTTCTGACTTCAATAAATGAAAGGTATATTTTGTTTCTGGATAGTAGGCTTCCTGCACCTGGTGGAATAGGGAGATCTTTTTGGAATCGGGCTAACTCTTTACACAATATTTAGTACAGATTTACTGCTGCAGAATTAGCCAGACAAAACATAAATATTATGTGCATCAAAATATATGCATTAAAAATAAATAAAAAAAAAAAAAAAACTTTGAAAAAAGTCTTATTTGATGCATTTCCACCCCAATACTATAGGCAGATTGCTCATTGGACACGGGAGTGCAGCACATGCAACACTAAGCTGGGCAGGTGTCAGAGACAAAGGATATTTTTTCTTTAGTTCACTTCTCTATTGAAAGTTACCTTACAGCATATGCTTAGATCAGGATTGTTTTGTCTTTAGCCTTCTGTCTATTTTTATCTAGTCTTATAGAGAAGGCACTAGGCCAATTAAGGCAGTAATGGCACTGCAGCATCCATGCCAGCTCTCTACTTTCAGTCTGTAGCTGAGGAAGGGGCAATATTTATTACGATAAGGCTGGAAGAGAACACAGATATTGGCTCATGGAAGAGCTCTTTGGTGTATGAGGTTCCATTAGCCTTTAGTTCGTGGTCACTAACAATATTACTCATTTTAATTTAACTGCTACAGCTCTAAACAAGTACTAGAGCAAGGAACTATTATAGGGTTTTGGGGTTTTTTTTTGGTTTTTTTTTTTTGTTGTT
>PTEX01000222.1:554551-572897 GCA_003342815.1 Eudromia elegans | reverse complement strand
CACAAAACTGGAGACAGTGGTTTTCTTATTTCATTTGGCTAATGAAACAGTTTGATGTAGATAAATCTAACCTGAAAATGCAATGTGAAGTGGAGGTTTTCATTTTTGTCTCATTCTTCTCATCAACTTCAAGAATTTCAGTTCTCTCCTCATGTTACAGTTCTTATTATGCTTCCTTTTCCCTTTGTTCTCCCTTTATATTTCCTAGTCTTACAAAAATTTCCATAGTGAGATGTGCATTTTTCCTTCCCACCTCTCTCCTCTTTTAAATAACACACAATAGCTTGGAACTTGCAAGCTGACAGTATAACTGAGAAAATTAAATGTGACATGTCTCATTAAAACTCAGTGCAAACTCTTGCATCATAGAAGAACGTTGCTTTAAATGTTACCATAAAGATTTATTGAGATAAGTGAATTAACTGAGAGTAAATTAATTAAAATCTCTCTGATGAATAAAACCTGTCTCAAAGTTGTGACAGTTGAAACTGGCAACAAAAGGAATACTGCATAGGACATATGTACTGGAAAAATAAATATATATGTAAAAAAGACCTAATGAAGACCTAAAGGCCTTTTAGGATTGTACAAAAAATGTTAAACAGCCACGTTCTTTAGTAGTTCATTTCATGGTGTTTAAAATAAATTTCTTCATTGTGGGAATTCTATATCCTTTTTTTTCCCTGATGATTTCAGAGGAAATATACCCAGGATGACTGATACTTTACAGTTCTGAATTCTGTTGATATTAACTTTGAATTCTTTCAGCTTTCCTTATCTTTTGGATTGTGTTTAAAAAATTAGTCTCTTTATCTGGCCTATAAGTCATTTCAAATTCTAGGAGTAGTTTAAATATTAAAATGAATCTGACTAACCTAATCCACTCTCAGTTTTTAACATTAGCATCTTCTGGCTTTCTTGATGGAAAAAGGATTAGCATTTTTTGTGTTAATAAATATTACAAAAAAAAGTTCATAACCTTTATATTTCATCAGGGGATTTCAGAGATGGCTTGAATTTGTAGAAAAGAATATCTTGTAATAGGTTTAATCTCAGTCCTTGCAAGACAATTACCACAGAATTTCCAATGTGTTTGTCAAGCCATTTTCAAATAGAACTATTAGGTTGTTAATCTAAAATCTTCTGAAAGATCTTATACTAATCTAAGCAGATTGAACTGAATTTGTTCCTGTCTTCTTTTCATTAACTAATTGTATTTCTGTCTGTAGTTTACTTTGAAGAAGAAGAAAATACAGTGGATTTACATCTACATTTATTGTAACTGAAGCCAAACTTTTTTCTAGCTTTTTAATATTTTTCTCTCTATTTGCATGTACAATTTAATTTCTATATTAAGTATTTATGTAATGCCCTATTTTGCCACTGCCCTGTAAATGTTGCCTTATACTTGTTATCTTCTATGTAGCAATACCATCCTTTATCATTCTTATGAAATCCTTCTTGATTTAGGAGTCTGACTAAAAGTTTAGGTAAATGGACAAATAGGCAAAAATATGGTATACAATAATTGCAATTACTGTATGATAAATAAGGGCTATCTAGAATAAAACCCACAGTTATTAAGATTTTCTGTGTAGTGAGATGAAGTATATGTATACATGTACATGTGTTTGCATACATATGTATGACAGCTGAGAAGTATTTTTGTAGAGGAGAAACAAGGAGTTAACTGAAACAAGAGTTTGCTAAACATCAGCAACACGTTTGAAATCAAAACCACATCTTTACATCTGATCATTTTGTGGAAAAAAAAAGAAAGAAAAAAGAAAAGTTTAAATGAAACAGATGTCTCTCTCTCTTTATTTGCTTAGATGACCTGAATCACAGATGCCATTAGCCAGAATAGCTATAGAAAACACTTCTTGTTAAACGTAACAGAGAAATTTATATACTAGAGTAAATAATGTAACCTTACAGTGCTCACTGACACAATATTCATCCACTTCAGAGCTTGGTAAAGATAAAACAGTGAGACAATGTGTATTTTGTACGTGTACAGTGTGTAGTTCAAAATTAATATTAGCAAAATTTGCTTTGTCTGTCATTCTTTACTAAACACTTGCAGTCATTCTCAAGATTTGTTTCTGAGTGGAAATAGGAAAACCTCTAAAGCAAAGATAGACTACAGTGATATTTTCCTTAACTTTCCGTGATGAAGACTTTGGTCCGAGATCCTGCGTGAGCTGCTGCTGTGATGGCTTGGGAAATTCCGTGTCTGAAAATCGATCGTGGCACAGATGTTCACTGTTGGACCTCAGCTTCACCTTGCCACTTGGTTTCAACACAAAAGTCAAGGAAATGCTACATTTGAAAAACTAGCAGACCTTCTACTTTTATATTAATTTGCTGATACCCATTTAAAATAGTTGGTTTTGTAGATAACACGAAGGCATTATGGAGGAATACAAAAATGACAATTACTTATGCAAAGGGGGATATTTATAGTGACCTGCACTTGTGATGTTTTCCATAAGCTGAAGTGGGACCTTGAACTAATAAAAATCGTTCAGAGGACTGGATATGATATTCGTATAATTCAAGTGATACTGTTAACATGTTCAAATAACTATGCTCAAAATGCTGGAAAGGAAAAAGGATGTCCTAGTTTTATCTATATATTAACCAGAAATTTATCTGGAACATCCTGCAACATTCAAACACATTTTGAATCTGACTTTTTAAGAAGAATTTTTATATTTTATCTTTTAATTTTTATGCTTATGAGTAAATGTTAAAAATAATTCAGGCTCAAATTATAAACGTTAGATCTATCAGTGGTTTTTTTTTCTTATATCTTGTATTATTTTTCCCTTTTATATATGTATATTTATTAATGAGGTAGTTAAGCATACTATATAAGATTTACAAAATAAAACTACCTACTACAAAATAGTCATCAGCAGTAACTACATCACTTTTAAATTTTGTGAATATAGCTAATTCTTTTTATATATGGCACTATAGTCTTATGAATAGGTAGCTAATAATTACTGTTTTTCATGTGTCTATGTATGTTTTTCCTAAGCTATAAAATGCTTTTCTTATTATTTCATGCGTTGAATCAGGAATATTCAAGAAGTTCTTAAAAATTAATCAAAAATTCCACCTGATGTGACCTTTCTGCTGAACCACAAAATAAATAAAGTATATGCTCCCAGCTGAAAACAAATCTAAATGCCAGATTCTTTCAGTTAGTTATGAAATCAATGAGCTTGCAAGGAACTTTGTAAAAGTGATGAGAGAAACAATAGTAAGCGTATCCAAAGAATCAAATGAGCCAACCACATTACTGTACTAAACAAAGCAATGTAACAGAATATATTTTTCATTATGGATTGTCCAGTACTAAAGGTCATTAGCAGTGGAAGATGTGCATTATATTACTTAGATGATAATGGGTATTAAATCAATACTGAATGCTTAATAAATCTATTTCTTTCCTGTAAGCTATTTATAGTAGTTGATGGAGAGAAAACGATAGTGACTCAAAATGAAATGTTCTCCAATATAGGGAAGTGTAAATAATATGAAATTAAAAAAAAAATAGTATGACATTGAACCAGTTGTTCTATTTTCCTTAATTGTCATGTATCCTGCCATGTCTTTTATCTGCTTAGTGAATTTACAACTAACACAGCAGGTTGTGAATTTTTAATAGGATCTCTTCAAGGAAGGAAAAGGTCAGCATTAACATAAAACTCTTCTTTAAGATTTGTGGTGCAAGGGTTTCATAGTAGAGAACAGGTGTTGCTGGAAAAGTAAAATCTGCCAGAGCAGTCAAGCTAAAAGATTTTTGGACTTAGTATAACACCAATACAACATCAAGATTGCAAGTCAATGGGGACCAAATATGACTGTTTTATTGGTGTTAATCTTGCTTGTTGCATGCAGAATGATTTAATATGTAAAAATAATAGTAATTATAAAACGCTTTTGTTTTTCCTACTTAAAATATGCTTTCCTCCTCTGTTTTTTACTTCAGCTTCATTCTGACCAAGACAAGGGAGATGGGTCCCTCAAATACATTTTGTCAGGAGATGGGGCTGGTACTCTCTTTATTATCGATGAGAAGACTGGTGACATTCACGCCACTCGGAGAATTGACAGGGAAGAGAAAGCCTTTTACACCCTGCGCGCCCAAGCTATAAACAGAAGAACTCTGAGACCAGTGGAGCCCGAGTCTGAGTTTGTCATCAAAATCCATGACATCAATGACAACGAACCAACATTTCCAGAAGAAATTTATACTGCTAGTGTTCCTGAAATGTCAGTAGTGGGTGAGTACTTATACTGAGGCATAAGTGACTGCTTTAAGTATGCTACTTGAAGAATAATTTCCTTATCCTCTCTATAATCGGTCATGTCTGGAATTTTAGCTCATGAATTAAATATTTTTAGATTTTGATATATTTGCTCAAATGCTACAGTTGAATCCAGAAACAGATTTTATGATTTAAGAACATTTAAGAACATTTCTACCTAAAATCCTTAAAATATTCATTTAGAATGATTTGGAATATATAAATAGATAATAATTAATGGTGAGTCATCTCCTCCCTGAGAACTGTTTGAATAAGATCAATGAGTTAGCTTGTCAAAAACTCAATGAATTTTTCCTTTCATTTTCACTAGCAGTCCCCAATGGCACTAAGCATTGAGACTGCCTCTTCTTTCATTCATTTTGTGTTTCTTTTTTTTTTTTTTATTAACTCAAGTACTGTTGATCCAAGTAGACATCCTCTTTATTCTCCTCTTTCTTCTCTACAATAATTTTTTGAATGTATGGACAAATCCCATTTTGCTTTCAGTTCTTAACTAATTCATGAATGGCAACATAAAGAACAGTTTCTCTCAGTTTGTCTTTCTGTTTTTACATTTTAATTTTGTCTCCTAGGGATGAACTTTACATGCTATTATTCTCTTTGTTGCCAAGGATTGAGTAGACATGATGCAAAATTATTAGCCAGAAATTTGTGCTAGTGAAACTTGTCTTTTGTTGATATGTTTGTTTCTTGGCACAAATGGGCTGATCTTGATATCTTCCTATGTAACACCAGTCAGGAGCTTCTGATGAAGCTATAATAATTTTTTGCTTGAATCTATCCCATAGTCTCCTAAAGGTCTTCTTCATTAGCACATTTTATATCAACTGAACATCTGTGGAAAACTGAATTAGCTTACAGTTTGCTGACCATGACTATGTGGTAAGTATAGCTAAGATAAATAGTATTTGATGTCCATGTCAGAATGTTATTACATGAAGCTAACACAATTTATTCTTGTCTATCTTAACTGCAAAGTTGTGGTCAGCATCATGCCAACTAGTCAGATTCAATCACGTTCACATTTTGGTATATGCGACATCATGACTTAGTGTAAACCATCTTCAGGAAGTATTTTGAAAAGCTCAAAATATATAAGCAGTAGCTGCATATAAAAATGTAGCACTTGCTTAATTGTTGTGTAGCTGAAGACACAGTATTATTTTCTAAAAATCCAGAGAACAAACAATGTCGCTAATACCTCTATTGGCAATTACTATTACTTTAATTATGATTGCTTGAGCTAGATAAAGCAATACCTTGAGATGCTGTATCTATACAAATATTTGAGTTGTACTACTTTCCTGAGCCTTAGAAGATGTTTAGAACCCAAAAGGTTCACCATCACTTAAAGAGATGGATCTGCAAACCTCTATAATGCATATGGAAGCATAATACTAGTAATGTTCCCTTCCTTATAAGATGGTGGAATGATATTAGATGATTGCATGGGGCTGCATTGGAACCCAGCAAAGTTATTCCCCTTAAAGAGAAGAACTGAAAAGCCTTCCCTAATGTTTTCTGCTAGAACAGAAATGTAACACAAATCTATTTATTTACTGATAGCTTTTCTATAATCAGATACTTCAATAAATCCATGCAATTTTAACATGGCATTTTGAAGAGTGCTGTTGTCTTTTCTAGAGGGAAAGACACACTACAAGATTATGGTAGGTTTGAAAAAGACACCTTAGAGCTTCCAGTTTGCTCCTTGTGTTCTCTCTATACATAAATACCAGAAGCTTAAAATATTCTTGGAAAATTTTCATCAAGTGTTCTATCGTCTTTCACTAAATATTATGCTATTATATAGCATTTAGTTATAACCGATCTACTTACAATTTTCCCTAACTTACATAAAGAAGATATTTTTCTGAAAGATTTTAAAATATCATATCTTTTAAATGCTAAAGCATGTATGTATCTATATGTCCGTGGTGATATACAGATTTTGAATGTGCTGGACTGCATCAGCTGCAGCAACAAGAACAGAAAAGATAAGGAAAAAAGATAAAAATGATAAGAATAATATCCAAAAGACTGAACTGATTGGTAAAGATCAAAATGTCCTGCACATGCTTATACTGCTAATCCTGTATCTTGCACAACAATTAGTGTTAAATGAAAAAGACTTCATTTCTAAAGTGAGATAACTATAACATAGAGAAATATTTCAGAATTGAAACTAAGCTAAAATCCATCCTGGGTTTTTCAAATGTAGTTGTTCAGCTACTAGACTTCACACCATGTAAAAAGCAGAATTTGTTTTTTGCTTTATCTCTGAAAGCACAGGTTATCATCTGTGGTCCATTACTGGATTACATGATTTTTAAATATCTTTCATTTTTTTCACAAATCAAGTTGATCCATTTCTTCATAATATTAATCAAATTTTCCAACTTAAATAAACCAGTGATCTCAGAAAATGAGTACAAATGTCCTAAAAGTAAAAGCTGCATATAATCTTGAGGTAAATATAATTAATTTGATATTTTAAAGCTGATATGTCAGAACATCTTCATGTATTTAAATTTTAACCAAATGTAGTGTTCCGAAGTTAATTTCAAAATATTTTTAGAATAACTAGCTTAATTTTTTTTCTAAAACCATATAATTCAAGTGTTTTTAATACAAAAACCTTATAAAAATGTTTATGGACAATGAAAATCAAAAATGATTTTTATAAAGACAGCAACACCTGTCCACCCAAAGAAAATAGAGAAAGGCAATTCTACATTGTTCTCCTGAAATGACTACATGTTAATACTAATGTTTCCAGCATACCATATCTTTCCTGGTATAGTTGGCCACAAGCTAACAATGTTTCAGAATTAGTGCTATAAGGACAATAAACAGAAATTATAGTTTTGGCTGTAATTATACTGTCACTTTGCCTCATGTAGTACTCACCTCTGTAAGCATACAGAAACATGCAACTTTTAAACAGATGTCTGAAAACACTAAATGGAGTTTAGGATATGAATATTGACTTGTTCATAAGTACCAGAAAGAAAAATAACGTAGCCAGATTAGTGTGGTGCTTTCCTGCTAGTAGATAGCAAGTATGCTATTATGGAAAGAGAATAATGCTAAGACTGTATTATTTTCACTATCTATCTATCTATCTATCTATTTTCACATCAATGTCAGTGTAGCAGAGCTTTGTACTATATAGAATTATCCACTAAAAGTATACATGTATGCTTATAAGATACCTTTCACTTCTCCTGCTGTTTATACATCCAAGTTTTAATTAGTATTACAGTATAAATCTCCTTAGGTCAGAAAGTAGGAACAGTATACAATAATGCATGCATAGACACTAGTCTTTAAAATTCTAGTTTATATAAACCAATTATATAGTAAAGTATAATACATATGATTTCTGAGTGGGAATAGCAAAATGTAGTGAAAGGCAAGCCAAAAAGCAGGGCATTGTTACATTTCTTTTTGTTCTTCATTAGATACAATTCTTGAAGGGTCTCTGAATGTCTGACTGCCTTTTACACCTTCTTGTTATCATTTTTATTAAATATAGAATGTGTTACATATACTGGATTTTTTTTTCTTTTTTTTTGTTATGACTTAAAAACAAGTCAGGCCGTAATTTGAACCACTAATTTGCAATACCTCTGGGGCCTCTGGTATCATTCTGTGACTGCATTCCCCAGGCCTCTGCTATAATTTGATCCTTGCACTTTCAATCCCAATACTTAATTTTGACTGTTTTGTATGGATGGGTGTCATCTTTTCTAGGAGTTCCCCAAAAAGGCAGCCAATTATTATTCCTTTTTTCAACTGTTTTGTATTTGGACACAGCTGTGCTGCAAGCACATGCTGAGATATTCACATTAACTCCAAATGCATACATCTGAATACTAGAGGCAGGTAGTCTTGTTACCATATAAGCTTATTCATATTCTTCATTGCAATTAGAGGTACCTAGAGGCAGTCTGCGCTGTATAAGGGCATACAGTGTAACGGTAGCTCATGTTCAGAACTGTTCTTCATACACTTGATTTTACAGCTTTCAGCAAGATTGCCTATACCATTCATCAGCACTCCATCATGCATCTGTTACTTAATATACAAGTAAATTCACAAACCATTTTTTATCACTAATATTTTCTTTCCCAATTCATAAAAGACTATTACCCAATGTCCTGCTTTCTCTATCAATGTCAGCAAAAGAAGTGCACAAGTAGCAAAAATGTGCAAGAAACATCAGCTTCAAATAATTGAAATTTGTATGCCTCTTGCAGCATAGGCTTTGCTCCGTCCTAAAATACCCTGTATTATAAAGTACAGCAAAGAGGACAAGGAGGTAAGGAAAATACTATTAATACTGTTCCTGACACCCCTTAAGATACCAAACCGTGATGCAGCCATGTGCCAGTCTCTTTCAGACAAGAAAGAGCAGGTTTTTAAATTCTGCCTCAGGCTGTGATATTAGATAGATAGAAACCTGGAAATGTTGGCTATTTCTATTATCAATTACTCTGTCTTGACAAAGGCCCATAAGTTCTTTGTTGTTCTGTTCATCTTTTTTCTGCTTCTCGTTAATCATGGTAGAGATAAACGGGCCAACTTCAGGATACTGCATTTAGGCCAATAGCCTAGAAGGCATCTTGCTTTCCTGAAGTCTTTGTATAGATTACCAGATACTTTATCCTCTTTCACTTTTTTCTTTCCCATTTCCCAAAGTTTATGACTCAGAATATTCTTCTATTTCTGCTTATAATCTTTTCTTGTACCCATTATATTCTTCATGTGTCTCTCTCTCGTTCATTTGAGGCTTTTTCAGAGCTGCACATAAGTCTATTTTCTTCTGTATGACTTTTCCTGTGCATTCGATCTGTTGGTAATCTTCTAGGCAATCTTTCAGAAGTCTTTCCTATTTAGGCCATTGTTTCTTTTTTACTTTTTCTCTCTTCTTTTCTTTTCTCTTCTCTCCTCTTCTCTCCTTTTTCTTTTGGATATGGATCCATTCCTTTATGTTATGTTTCTCTATTATTCTGTTCTAGCCTAGATACTGTGTAATCATTACTCATTCTTATGCCATCCTGTATCTTCAGGGCTAAGCAACTTTGTCTATTAATTACTGTCTCAGCAGCACTGATCTCTTAGCATTTCTAATAGCTGTCATCCTCCCTAGCTGCTCTTTTCAGCTTCTGCACTAGGATGCCAATATGCACTTCATAATGATGTTGCCTCCCTCTGGGTTTACATCTGATCTGCAGGTTGGGTATCCCACAGTTAGCCTGTCATCTCTACCTGTGGCAGTCTTTTTGCCTTTCCCTTCATTTACAGCTGCTATTACTTGGCTTTTTACTCATTTTTTTCACTCCCTCGTTAGTGCTCTTTTCCCCTCTTCCCAGTGCTATATTCTCTTTTCTACCATAGTGTTTACATTCCCTGTTTCCTTTTAACAAAATAGAGACATACATAAATATATATATGTGCACATATGTATTATGTATATACAAACACACATATTTTATTTTTATGTAATTCTCTCACCAAAGCCTTTTGGATCTTCTGATTTAGACTCTAATTATGACAGGCTTTGAAAAAAAAGCATAGCATACGGTTACATTTTATTCCCAAATTTCTCACAGGCACTGTATGATTTCAGTATACAAGCAACTGCTGCTTTACTGGGAAAGAGGAGAGAAGAAGTTAGGCTTTTCTCTCTCTCTCTCCTTCTCTCTCTGTAAGGGCCATTTGAAAAGACTTGGAAATATCTACTGCACTGACCTCCAGATTATTGCTTGCTGAGCTATAGTAGTAACAAGAAAACAAATACCTCCCTGACATAATTTCCATGAACATATAGTCTTTTCTACTACTTCTCCACTAATTATTTTATATTCAGTAGTTTATTTCAGGGTAAAATGTGTGAATACTTCCCCACCTTTCTACCAGAAAGAGTAGAAAAATTCTGCTATTTCAATTTTTTTACTTGTATAGATAATTCATTTTGATGGGTACTTGCTGATAGTTAAAACATGTAACTGACTTGAAAATAAGGAAATACATATTTCAAATTCAGGTTTATAACAGAAATTCTGTATTTTTTGCAGTTAATTATTTTCAACATTTCTTATTTCTATATTGCAAATTCATTGTGAAGTCGTTAATGCTTGTATGGCGTTTGAATATGTTTGAAAGGAAAGTATTAAAAAGACAAAGTGTATTAATTATTAAAAGGGCAAAGTATATTAGTTATTATTAAGACTTTAAGGAGACTCAAACATTAAAATTATGCTGAAATGTTCATCCTGAGAGCTACAGTAATTTGACAGGTGAGATTACAATAATCTGGCAAATGAATTTATTTCTTAATATATTAGTTAATTATGTGGATCTAAATCATCACTGTATAGTTTTTTATTATTCTATAGTGATACTTTCAAGTATACAAGGATAAAATTATATTACTGACAAGTCTTATTAACAGTATATTCTCCAGAATTTATCACTTTTATCCTTAGATGTTCTCCTAAAGAATGCAGATACTTTTAGATACTGAAGTCCAAAGATACAACTTCTGGCAACTTCATGAGGAGCAATCTATGCACATGTAAAATATGACCTTTCTTTTCTCCATTACAGAGCAAGGCCTGAGTGCTGCACAGAGTAGCATAGACTTGGTCACATCCATGTTGCATTTTGTTAACTATGATCCATATGATCATTTTCCATACCTCAGGTTTTCTACCCTAGCAGTCTAATCAGTTCATTCCAGGTTTCAAATTGGAGCAACAAATACATTTATTTCACACTGAAAATCACCAGACTGACTTTGTTAACTTTAACCTGTCTTCAGTCCTTGAAGTGACTTCCCATCAGAGCCTTACTTTCCACCTTCCATCATGCTCCCACTTACCAATCCACCCAGCATTACCCAGGCAACAGTCAAACTTTTCTCCAGCTTTTCATTCTTATATCCTTTATCTGCCTAGCAACCGCTCCCAGGTACAATTATATGTGATAAGATAAAGAAATTGCTTAGGAAAGGGGAAGAAACCTTATAATGGAGTTAACAATGTCATTCCCTCAGCATAGCTGAGCTTGAAATTACTTAAAAATGAAAATAATTTAAAGATGAAAAGTTACATAAAACTAAAAATGTATAAATCCAGAAGGCCTAGTAGGCTTTTTGAATATTCTTCACTAAATTTACATAGTAAACAAAGAGAAAGCATAGGAGTTGCAAATATTTGATACACGAAATGTAGGAAAAGTTTTTGAAACATTTTAATACAGGGTACCAGGTAAGAAATAGATGACTGCAAAAAGTAATATATGCAAGAGGCTAAGCAGCACTGAAGCAATCATTCATAGGGTGTTTTTGCATGATATGAATGGCTGGAAAGCCATTTGTGTCAAAGCACATAAATGGGCAGACAAGGGAAAAACAACGCTAAGTTCAAATTGAGCTCTGTTGTTTTCCTGGAGGGAATGGACTGGAGGGATACCAAGCTTAGTATAAGTCAATGAGGCTGTAGTGTAGAAGAAACTCAGTGTGCCAGTGGTCTGGCACATGCTCCTGTCTAACACGCTCCTCTGCGTGGTTTCTGTCAGACTCCTGACATGAATCACTGGTGCCCTGAAGCATGCGTGGGCAGCACGTCCCTGTAATGGGCAAGGGCCAAAATCATATTGTGTTGACTTGGGCAACCTGAATGATGCACAGAAGGAGGGTGGCTATGCCCTCGCCCTTCAACACACACACGTGTGTGTGTGTGTGTGTGTTAAAACATCAAGCACGCATGTATTGACACCCATAACTGAGGAACTGCCAGACACAGACATTGTTACACTGGAAACAAAAAGACTTTGTGTCTGTTGATTTTAAAGTCTTTAAAAATATGGGGGTTTTGGTGTTTTTTTGTTTTGTTTTTGTTGTTGTTGGTTTTTTACCTTCAAAGCTATCCTTCAAAGTAGATTCTGGATGATTATTTAATTATTTTTCATAAAAATAGAGTAAATATGCAATGCTATTTCCTAATACTAATTTCTAATAAACAAGTTCTGCTAATTTGGATGTACAAAGGAAATGTGAAAATTAGAAACAGGAGGAAAATAGCACAGTCTCATGTAATAAAGAGACAACATCACCTTTTGTGAGTTTGAAATATGGACCCCCAGCTGATTAATGCATTGTGCTCTACCTATATGTATTTAAGAAATAGCATAGTTATATTTATGATACATTTATTATGATACATTTCCCAGTGTTGGGGTGGGTTTTTTTTGAGTTTTTTATTCTTTCTACTCATTATCACAGCACTTAAATTACTGAATATTCTTTGTTCTAATCTTCCTTGTACACATGTAACACTCTACCCTTTGCTACTTAGGAGCAAGGATATGTATGTTCTAGTAGTGTGCTGCATATAAGGCAGCACAAACACAAATTTTAAAATAATTCCAGAATCTAGGCAGTAATTCTCTTCAATGAAAACTCTACATACATTCTTAATAGAGTATTTACATTTAAACATAGGTATCTAGTTACTGTTGCTGGAAATATGAGTTTTCTGTGAATCAGTTTTTGGGACAGCTTTTTGCATAGAATGACTTATTTTTCTTTTCCTTTATTTTTTTTCTTTTTTATTTCTCCCAAATTTCTTTTCTGCTTGTAAGAAAAATCATTCCTGCACTACATGGAGATACAACAGGAGGAATCTTAATAATAGGTTATTTTTGTCCTCTGATGGAGAGAGAAAATTGAACAGAATGTTGAAAATATTTTGATTCAAAAGAAGTGGCAGTGATAAGGGCAATCATTGAATGTTTTGAAGAACTCCAGTATTTTTTTTTCCACTAAAATTTAGAAATGCTCTTGAAAAATTCCTTGGTTCTAAGGAATCAAGAGATATCAAAGTGTATCATGTAACCAGGTTTCTTCTAGTAATATCCATCTGCATTTCCATCTGTATATCCATCTGGAAAATCAACATTAGCTGAGATTTCCATTGGAGTCTATGTGGATGGAAACTAGAGTTCATGGACCTCCTTCTGCTCTCCTGTGGAACTAAGCTGACTTTGCTTCCTTCAGGTACTTCTGTGGTACAAGTCACAGCCACTGATGCTGATGACCCCTCGTATGGAAACAGTGCCAGAATCATTTACAGTATACTTCAAGGACAGCCATATTTCTCCGTGGAACCAGAAACAGGTTAGGAAAATTGCCATTGTCATTATTTCCAATCACTATGAACTATGAGCAGCAGTTCTCATAACACCCGCAGAATTTATTTTTAAAATGTCTAATTGAAATGAAATATTTCTTCCTTTTCCTCTTCTAATAATTTATAATTCTTATGATGAATAAATAAAAATACATATTGCAGCTAACAGTGTGAAGTGTAGCTTTACAGTGGTACTGTGAAAATAGCTTTGATAGCATAAAGATCTAAGTAAGATTATTTCTAGTAAAGGAAAATAAAATGTTCATGTACTAGAAAACATGACTGTGATTTATTTGTGATAGTAGTTGGACTAATAAAAGATGTTCTTTTTGACCACAGATTTTGTCTTGTATATGCATCTTGCATCATTTTTGACATGAAATGGAAAACAGGGAGTCTTCCAAGAAACATGTAGCCTCTACTGAAGACTATCTGTAAAGTTTATAGTCAGAAATAGATACTTTAAAATGTGAAATGTATATATATGAGAAATATATTTCAGACCAATACAAAAAGATGCGGCAGACTACTACACGTCAGTAATTTTTGTCTTTATTTTTATTTAAGGCATCATCAGGACTGCTTTGCCAAACATGAACAGGGAAAACAGGGAGCAGTACCAAGTAGTTATCCAGGCAAAGGACATGGGAGGCCAGATGGGTGGATTATCAGGGACCACCACCGTGAACATCACATTGACGGATGTCAACGACAATCCACCTCGATTCCCCCAGAGTAAGCTGCATTTAATAGTTGTCCTGCACTATAAGAGCTTCAGACTAAACAGTTAAGCAATCACCATCTGGTTTAATTTAGAGTAAATCTAGATTATGGGGCACACATGAACAAAAGGCTTATGTGATGATTTATTCACTATTATTAAAGTGGAAAATTAAATGTTACAGCATTCTTTTGTTAAGAAAACAGTTACATGATCAAATATAACTGTAGCAAACCTGGGATACTCTCCAGTATTATGGGAGGGGGTGAGAGGTGAAATCCTAAGAGCATTAGAGCAATGGTGGTTGTTTTTTCTTTTTCCTTCCATACCTGTAGCTTAATTCCTATGCTCTCCCTCATTAAAAAAAAACCCAAAACATGTAGTAATTCCAGCTCAGGAGAAATGTTGGAATTGTAGTCTCTTCTTAAACTTTTACTCATGATAAACCTGGGAAAGGCATTACTTTATGGAAATCAAGCAGATGTGTACTTGTACAGTCACCGTGCTAAAAAACCTCACAGAAGACTTCCCAAAGTGAAGCAAACAGCAATTATCATTGCTGATTTTGACAACATCAGCTTATAAAGGCCCTTATACTGCTTTTTAAACACCATTATTGGTCTCCACATAATATGGAGAGGTAAAATTATGTGATATCAGATTTGTTAGAGGTTAAATATTTAAAATAAACTGAAGTCATCATAATCACAAGTTGGTTTGGGCATACTTAATAAAAAATGGATTAGGATCATCCTCACTATCCACGTTGTTTCTGCTACAATTCCATTGCCTCCAGTCATTACAGAGGATAAGACTTCAGGCACAGGTTGAAATTATTCTTATTTTAACAAACCCTTCATGGCACAAATGGAGTAAACAGTGTTATTTAATTTAATATTATAGTTTATTATATATGCATTTCTAAGATATTTATCATCATGTGATTTCATACACAGTCAAAATAGAAAAATCCTGAACATACGCATATGTGCATTTCCTCATAAGCTCTATTCTGGAGATAATTTATTGTTAATTTGTATGTGGATTTTCTCAGTTTGTTAAATTTTTAGCTTGCATTTTTGTATAGGGTTATGGTATTAGTGTAGTGTAAGTGAAGAAGGCTGTCTTGCAGCCCTATGAAGGTTTCACAGACTATTGAGGAAGACCTTTCACAAAGGTCACATTCAAAGATTTAGGACAATACTAATTTAACAGTTGCATTTTGGACAGCCCATAAGTATCAAATATAGTTGCTGAGGCTTGCTTTTCGTCTTTTTTCTTTTCTTAAACACTATGTTAAGCTAACGTGTAGAGTGTCAGAATCAGCTTTCTAAACTACGATTATGGAATCGTGCTTATATGACTTATCTTGCGGTCCAACTCCATATTCATCTGACTGACATGAAGAGGTGATGTAGCCCAGACATATCTGGGCATTTTCCTCTTACATCGGTGTAATGTTGGCCTTTGCTTTAAAGGAAATTGTTACTCCTCTTTTTTTTTTCTTTGTTCTCTCTACCTAATGCCTTGCTCAATATGTTCTAGTGGAAATGAATTCTGAAAGATTTATAAATCTGGCTTCAATTTTGTCAGATATGTGATAGGACTGACTTTCAAAAAACCCTAATATTTAATCTCAAAAAGCAAATATATACTATAATGATTCCTGAGCTCAATGAGACTAATGGAATTAATACTAATTAAGTTAAATTATTCTTACTTTATGCTATTAATAAATAATAGACTTGTAGCAGGTTCATGAGATGACCATATTCATATCAGGCTTATAAGTTATCAGGAAAAATACTACTAAATCCCTTAGGTTTTAACATAATTCAGTAGCATATTAAAGTTACACCTTTCAAAAAAAATTCATTACAAATTAAACTTTTCCCATAAGAAGCTGGTATGAGAATTGTAAAAATTGAATATATATTATTTTTTTCAGAGTATTTTTCTCATCTTAAAGATCTCCTGAAAGCCATTGTGGAATCAATGGCTCTTTTTCTGATGAAATTTACAGTGAAATTTAATTCTAAAATCTCTGCACAGGAAGACCAGAGAACACTTCAGATGTTGTATCTCTATTCCAGCTATCCTATTTTCAGATGTTTTCAGAAGATGTTCAGCTAGACTTCCCAAACCCTTTGATGCTGGAAATCAAACCCAATTAACTCGGAGGTGTAGGAAACAATGATTAATATATAAGAAACAGTAGGTTTCGGTAGCAGAAGTAAGCCGCAGTAGCATGATACATGCTACTAAATTATGTCATTTTAGCATGATACATACAAGTGATATTACCCGCTTTGTGGAGAAAACTACTTGGAGAAGAGCATGTTTTAGTGTGATATTTTCATTTTCTTGATATGGTTGATCAGCATATCCTTTGTATTAGTGTTTTACAAATATAGCTATAGTAGTATCCTGGTTAAACATTTTAGGATATGCTAAGACATTTTTGAAATCTGAGTCTTATTTATCTACGTAATTCAAGAATTTAGGAGCCTGAATGTGACTGAGACTTTGAACTTTCTAAAAATTTTCTCATGTATCTTTGAATAATGACTGCCGATGTCTTCAGCGGGACTGTAGCCTTTATTAGTTGAAAGTTAAATATTTGTACAGAGTAAGCAGCTATTTAAGAACGTAACTGTGTATAAAATTGTGTATAACTGTGTATAAAAAAAAGTCTTTCATTCTTTACAACAAACTGAAGTCTGTCCAAACGCAAATGTACAGACTTCAGTCTACAAGTTAAATTCCACTCTCCTTAGCAGATGGAAAAGCTTTTTCCTTCCTTGCTCTCCCTGTGTTTTATGAGATAGAGAAACACGAGAATATCACTCATTGGAGTAAATGCAAACTGCAAATCACTGTTTCTTGGGGAAGAAAAGAAGAATAAGCTAAAGCATGCACAGAGGTTTTTTGCAAGAGTAATCCTGAGTCTATGTAATGTGTTGTAGCTGTCATACAGAACCTAAAGCCGCACCGCATCCAATACCTAGTATTTCAAATGATTTATATCCTATGGTGATAAAAATAATAAAAGCAAGTATCTTATTATGGTGGATACTTATATAAAAGGGTAGGTTATCTGTAAAATAGTCTTTTAAAGGATAAATTTCTGATTATTTTCTTTTTGTATTTCCCCTACCTTTTTTATTAATTCAAAACATGAGTTCTTAGGACTTTGACTCTCAGTACAAAACCCAGCTCATTAATTTAATCTACAAAGTAGTGGCCATAAGGTATAGCTTTGGGATGTAGTTTTCAGTACTTGAGAAAAAAAATGCAAGGAGTTGACATATACCATAAAACTAATGAGAACATATAAATATTAACTACAGAAGAAAATAGAAAAAAATAGGTCTTTCATCATAGTCTCACATAGTGCTGAATAAATATTAAATGGGAGCAGAGGCTATGTTTTCTTCTTTTTTAACCATTAACAGATTACAGAGAGATTATATACTAATGTAGCAAAGTACACAGATTTAGGTATTAGAGAAAAGTAATGAAAATGTCAGAACAAGTGCCAGATAAATCATTTGCCTGAAAGACTGGAATGGAACTGTGCAAAAATAAATTTGTATAAATAGAACATGGAGTATATACAGCCAGTAAGTATTATTTCTACTCTTATGTATCAGCATCATATCAAAAGCTTCTTAAATACAATTATATAAAGAAATTCAGTTTTAGTCTTTTAGTAAATTCAGCATTTACTTACAATTGATAGGTGAATGTGTTTGGTTTTGATTTTTTTTTTAATTAGGTTCTCAAAACTATAACATATTGAGATGGAAAAATTATTTCAACTTGAGGGCAAGTCTTAAATTTCCCAGTACCCGGATTTTTTTTTCAGTTGTACTCTGTTAAGATGTATTAGTAATCTGAACAGGACTCACGCATGTTTTTCTGAGGATTTGATCAGATAGTAAGGCTGCCACAGGCCTCTCAGTGATTCCTTATCACTGCCCTCTCCCAGTGATTCTTCATGATCACTCATAGCAAACTCCTGTGGCTGTGTGTACTTTCCTTTTTTTCTAACTTGTAACCAGGGTTGGTGTTTTTTTTTT